>RCUC01051996.1:0-12899 GCA_003697995.1 Taxidea taxus jeffersonii | reverse complement strand
AAAATCTGCAAGAAGAGAAATATATTTATTGCATGATCTTGTGTGATAAAAACATATACACATATTCATAGAAGAAAATGAAAAGAGAAACACCAATCTGATTATTTTTCTTAATTTTAGGCTTTGAAATAAGGGGTAAATTTTGTTTTTTTCTTAACATTTCTTTTTATCTTTGAAAAATTCTCCACCAGGAAATATTTGGACTTACTTAAAAATAGAGATAGAATAGAAATAGTTACATTATTTTATGTCTTACTTGTTAAGAGTAGAAATTTCTAGAGATTCTGCTTTATTAGGTCCAGAGTGAGGTCTAAGAATCTCTATTTCTACAAGTGCCCAGCAGATTCTCACTATCAAGTGAATTTGGTTCCTGGAAAAAGTCCTTGAGTAAGGGAACATATCTGTTTATCCCTGTGGAAGTTAGGGTCAGCCCAGAGGAGTACTATCTTTTGTTTTTTTTTGTTTTTTTTTAAAGATTTATTTATTTATTAGAGAGAGATAGAGATAGAGGGAGAGAGAGAGAGGACGCGCATGCAGGGGGAGGGACCTAGGAAGAGGGAGAGAGAATTCCAGGCAGACTCTGTGCTGAGCACAGAGCCTGATATGGGGCTCAATTTCACCACCTCGTGACCATGACCTGAGCTGAAACAAAGAGTCATCACTCAACCAATTGCGACATCCAGACACTCCTGGAGGAGTCCTATCTTCAAAGGGTCTCTAAACTGGGAGGTTGATTAAAGAAAAGTTGATTAAAGCAAGAAAATTTTTGTTTTCTTCCCTAAGGGCTGGCCTTATTCATCTGAAGGAAATGAGTGAGCTTTATCTCCCTACGCAGTGGGATCAAGTCACTCCCTGCATCAACGTGGTGCCCTGTGGGACATGTGTGCCACATTGGACCTGTCCACCATGGGGACCAGGATGGCGTGGTCAGCAGGAGGTGAGGCTGGAAATGGAGCCCAGGTCAGGTTGGTCCCCAAACCCACACCTTTAGAGCTACTGAAGAGAATGAGACCATCAGATTATTGGTAGCATTCCAAGCACATGTATCATATCCAGAAAACTAGGACCCTGTTCACCACTCTATCCTAGAGCTCAACAGAGTGCCTGTCACATTCTAGGTCCCCAGGAAATACCTGTCAAGTCAATAAGCGATTGTGAATTTGCCTGCTCATTTACAACACTATAAATCTGTGATTTTCTTTAACGTCGAGTCTTTAATTTTCAATGCAGTTGATACCCAAAAGATGGATAAGAAATTACAAAGAATTTGGGCACAACTGTGGTCTTCCTCTGTCCTCAGCTCTTCTGGTGACCTCCATATCACTATCAGAGTCGGAACATTGGAAGCAGACAGCTGTCTATTCTCAATTATTTCTCAGGCTCTCAAAGGTGATGTGGAAGACTTGCTCCTCTGACTTTACTATCTGATTTAAGTTCTTTGTATACATACCCATACTTTCTCAAAATGACAAATTTCTGCTTTGTTTCTGTTTTTTGTTTTGCTCTGTTTTCTTGTCCATCTTCAGTCAACTCTCCAACTGTTTTGGTTGGAGCTGGGTCCACAGAAGGCAAGGTTAGAATCTCAAGGTGAGACCCCAGGAAAAACTAAAGAATGATTCTATAGAGAATGGATATAAATTGTCATTTATTTGAAAAGAGGGCTGGATGAATTAAATACATTGCTCTTTGCTTAAGGTCACAACTGAGTAAAAGATGAAAGTAAAGGCCTCTGAGGTCACTTTTTAAAAAAATGTCATTATTTTAAAGTTGTGCCTTCCACTCTAGGTCCCTGTTTTAAATAATCATCTTTAGGGGCACCTGGGTGGCTCATTCAGTCAAGCTTCTGCCTTCAGCTCAGGTCATGTTCCCGGAGTCCTGGGATGGAGCCCTGTGGAGGGTTCCCTGCTCAGTGGGGTGTCTGTTTCTCCCTTTCCTTCTACTGCTCTGCCCCTCCTCCTGTACTCCCCCCCTGCCCCGACCCTCACTCATGATCTCTCTCTCTCTAGAAAATAAAAATAAAACTGAAAAAAATAAAAATAAGTAAAATAGTAATCTTTAAGATTGCTTCTAATTTTATATCTTGTAATACCATGAATCTGTGATGTACCTCGTTTGAGATCCTGTTTTGTTATATTAACAATATCTGGAATGTGCTTTCAGCTAACAAAAATATTTTTTAAGAGCTTGGTATCATATGCAATTATTAAATTTACTTTACATTCTGAGGAGCACCTACCTGGCCCAGTTGGTAAAACATATGACTCTTGACCTTGCGGTTGTGAGTTCAAGCCCCATGTTTATTTAAAAATAAAATCTTTTTTAAAAAGTTCACATCTTGGAACGCCTGGGTGGCTCAGTTGGTTAAGCAGCTGCCTTCAGCTCAGGTCATGATCCCAGCGTCCTGGGATCGAGTCCCACATCGGGCTCCTTGCTCGGCAGGGAGCCTGCTTCTGCCTCTGCCTGCCTCTCTGTCTGCCTGTGCTTGCTCTCTCTCTCTCTCTAACTAATAAATAAATAAAATCTTTAAAAAAAAAAAAGTTCACATCTTGTAAAGTAAGATATGGATTTGTAAGTCACAGTTTAACCTGGGCATTTCCTTTATTGCATAGTTTTGAAAGAAGTTATTTCATTCTTTCCGCAAAGTTGACTGTTCCTAACAGAGAGAATTCCTGCCAGGCTGATAAACTCCTGAAGACAATAATGTAATCCATAGGACAGGAAACTTTGGAAATACCAAAATGTTAGCATGGGGGTTCTTGCACCAGCTGGAACATTGACCTCATGACATCTATAAGCCTTTACACCTTAAAATCCTACATACCTGGCTCCGGATTTCCGTGTTAGGCAGGTTGCATCATAATTACCTGGAGACATTTTAAAAAATACACGGTAGGCTCTATCTAGAGAGATTCTTACACTATGGGGTGGAAACTGGGAATCTATTATTTGCTCTCAAGTGTCCAAGGTGGTTTGATGTTCCAGATTTTGGAATTCCTGCCCAAATGTAAATTTCTGTTTTTTCAAAATATCTTATATTTTAGGATGCATAGTTCTTAGACCCAGAAAACTTTGTCAGTCTTCATTCAGTGTGGATGATAAAAATCACTACAGGTATTTTGATCAAAAAAGGTTGTAAGGGCGCCTGGGTGGCTCAGTGGTTAAGCCTCTGCCTTCAGCTCAGGTCATGATCCCAGGATCCTGGGATCGAGCCCTGCATCGGGCTCTCTGCTTAGCGGGAGCCTGCTTCTCCCTCTCGACTCCCCCTGCTTGTATTCCCTCTCTCGCTGTCTGTCAAATAAATAAACATTTAAAAAAAAAAGGTTGTAATACAGGAAGTCAGGTCTTAGAACATTATTGAAAGGGCAGACAGAATGCATTCCAAGTTGCGTCTCCAGGAATAAATTAAGAACCAGAAGGAATCGACCCACCATGAGATTTGAGAATATTGATTGAAGTCACCCGCTGCTGGTAAAGTGGACCTTTAGACTATCTAGAACATGGGTAGGCACCAGGTCCGCAACCCAGGCAACAGGAAGTCTCATCAAGGAGCACCCATAACTTGTTACCCTTCAAGCTAGAGACGGATGTGGAATGCTAGCAAAGGCTCGCAAACCTCATGATTTTTTGGCTTTGCCAGAGAGTACAAACCAGAGAAGGGCAATGTGAAAGTGACCCTGGCTTATTTCTACATTCCAAATCTTGACCTACTACATCTATTAGGCTGATCCTGTCATACCCAGCATACATGCCATAAGGGGCTTGAAAAATGTGGCTTTAGCTTTCCAGCCTCTCTGATTATGAGAAGGAGGGTAGAGGGGAGGCTGAGGGGGTCCATCTCCGACAGCCAGCATACCAGAAAAACACATGGCCTGTATGAAGACCATTTCTGTAATGTAGAGCGAGGTCACTGGTCTGACCATCATGGGAAATATAGACGGGAAGATGTCAGGAGGCATGGAAGGGAACTTGAGATTTGATTCTGAACCGCTGAAGGGTGAATAACAACATTTGATTTTTTTTGGCTGCAGGGAGTGGGATAGAGTAGAGGAGAGCAGGACCAGACGCCAGGTACACTGTGTTGCAAACTGTGGATGGAATCATGGGCTTTGTTGAGCATATTCAACAATATTATTTTAAGTATATTTGATTTGATACTATCTTATTTTAAATTATACTCTCTATTATGAGTTTTAAAAGATGATTTCATTCATTACAATTCCTTCCTTTTGTTAACATTTTTATTATAAAAATTTTCAGATATACAGAAAAGTTGAAAGGCTAGTATGAACACCATGTACCTACTAGTTTAGGTACTAGTTTTGACACCTACAAACATTTTGCCATATTGTTCTCTTGTTCAGTTTCAATCTCTGTCTATCTCTCTCTTTCTCTGAATTATTGATTTGAATTATTCAACAGAAATTGCAGATACCATGCTCTTCATACCATAAGAATTTAACAGGCATCTCCCAAAACAGTGAAATTTTCCTCCCTAATCAATAGGTCAATTATCACACCTAAAGAAATTATCAATCATTTTATAATATATCTAGTGTCTAGTCCATATTATACTTCCCCCAAATTGTGCTCCACAGATTTTTTTTTTGGCTATTTTTTTCTCTCAGATTAGTTTCCAACAAAGATTCACACATTGTGCTTGTTGACATATCTTTTGACCAAGTATTTATGTCAGACCTGCTCCATTTACTTTTTTGTTTGTTTGTTCGCTTGTTTTAATTTATTCGACAGGCAGAGATCACAAGTAGGCAGAGAGGCAGGCAGGAAGGAAGCAGGCTCCCTGCCCAGCAGAGAGCCTGATGCAGGGCTCGATCCCAGGACCCTGAGATTATGACCTGAGCCGAAGGCAGAGGACCGACCCACTGAGCCACCCAGGTGCCCCTCCATTTACTTTTTTAAAATCATATTGTTTGAAGGATTATTTCATAAAATTGCACATTCTGCATTTGACGATTGCTTCTTTTAATTTCACTGTCCTTTTTAATTCTCTGTCCTCCATATTCCCTTTAGACCGGGAGTAAAGTCTAAAAGCTGATCAGATTCAGGTAAAATTTTCTGCCCTGATTTCATAGGTGAAGTTAACATCACATGCTTCCCTTCACAATGCATACAATGTCAGTTTGCCCCACAATTAGTGATGCTAATTTGGGCACTTGGCTCAGATGGTGACAGACATCTCTCTCTTATAAAGGAGGTACCTCTCTTTGTAAAGAGTAGGCAGTCTGTAGGGTGACACTTCTGATTCATGTCATGTCAGTATCCCCAGTGTAATTTACATAGAAGTTTTACATCCAGTATTACATTTTGCCATTGTAATTAATATTACAGAGTTTTTACTTAACTTCTTGGATTTTAGTTTTGGTCTCTCTTTTTGCACTGTCAGTCTTGGCTCCTGACAATAGTAGCATAATTACTTGCTTTATCTTATAGTATATATGAAATCGTTTCAAAATAGTAGCAATGTTGTTATTAACAATAAAACCAGTAAATGAAATTTGTAATTTCTTTTTAGGTCTATATAGAATATATTCCACTACGTTTACATAGACTGCTATGTTCAAAATCACTTGAAATAAATATTTTCTTCTGTGTTATCAATTTGACAAGCGATTAGGCGCATTATTTTCTTTTTGATTTCTTTCTCTAACATTTTATTATAAGTTTTCTCAAACATATAGAAAAGTTGAAACAATTGTACTGTGAACACCCATATACCCACTAACTAGATATCGTGATTGACATTTAACACTATTTGTCCATCTCCATCCATTAATCTGACATAGTTTGATGCATTTAAAATAACTTGCAGGCATTAGTACACTCCACTCTCAACCATTTCAGTCTGCATATCAAGAACTATGGTTTGATATTTGTTTCCAGTACTCCAATTGTGTAAGCCAATTTACATAAAACAAATTGCACAAGTCTTAGGGGAGCCTGAGGTGGCTCAGTGGGTTAAGCCTCTGCCTTTGGCTCAGGTCATGATCTCAGGGTCCTGGGATCGAACCCCACATCGGGCTCTCTGCTCAGCAGGAAGCCTGCTTCCCCCTCTCTCTGCCTGCCTCTCTGCCGACTTGTGATCTCTCTCTCTCTCTCTGTCAAATAAATAAATAAAATCTTTTTAAAAAATGCACAAATCTTAAATGTATCATTTCGTGGGTTTTGACAAATGGATACGTTTAAAGAATCTAAACTGTTATCAAGTTGAATTCTCTTTTGTGTTTGATTTGTTTTACTTTGAAGGATTTTGGGATTCATCCATATTGAAGTATGTATTAATACTGTATTTATTTTTTATCACTGAGTAATATTCCTTTGTATAGATACACCACAGTTTGTTCATTCAATTTCCCTATGGATGGACATCTAAGCTGTTCCAGTGTGGGGTTTTTACAAAGAAGGCTTCTATGAATATTCTTGTAAAGTCTTTTTGCGGGCATACATTTTCATTTCTCTTGGATAAGATAAGTAGGAGTGGAATTGTAGATCAGAGGCTAAATGTACATTAACTTTATAAGGAAGTGCCATATTTTTTTTCCTAAAATGGTTATAACGTTTTAAAATCCCACCAACCATGTAGGAGACTTCCACAACCTTGTCAGTCTTTAATGTTGTTATAAAAAAATTTTTTTTAGCTATTCCAGTAATTGTGCAGTGGATTTTGTTATCGTTGTGTAGTTTCATCTTTTGAGTTTGTAAAATATTATGATCCTATCCTGATTTTTTAAAAGGTTTTATTTCTTTATTAATTCTGGGGCTTCCATATCAATGCATCGCAGAAATTAAAGCCTGTGTGTGATTTTAGGTATTACTTAATTTAACACTTTTTAAAAGTATAGAAAATGAGGATTAGGGAACTTGTCCAAATATATACCAAGAGGATTCTAGAATGTGAACTATGAGATTTCCATCCCAGTGCTTTCTTTTCTGAAATGCCCCTGCCATTTGACCACGTGCTTTCCCCTCTTAGTGATGACATCACCTTCTTGCAAAAAGTTGCTTATCCTTGACTTTAAGAAAACAGTATGGCTGACCATGAGGACGAATGTGATTGTTTTGCATGAAGCTTTGATCTCTTTTTTGTTCCATTGACTCTTAACTATAATCCAGTAAGAAGGATGTATTCATCAATTAAGAAGAACCTTGATGAAGGAGGAGGGGCTGATAATAGCACAGGTAGAAGCCTGGAGAGTCTTTCTTTTCACATATCTTAAACATCATTTTCTGAGAGTGTTATAGCAATTCACAAAACATTTTTAAGGACAAACATTCTCTTTTACTATCAACTTTTTAAAGAGTTTATTTATTTGAGAGAGAGAGAGAGAGAGTGAGCCCAAGCAGGGGGAGC
The DNA here is from genome assembly GCA_003697995.1 of Taxidea taxus jeffersonii. NCBI lineage: Eukaryota > Metazoa > Chordata > Mammalia > Carnivora > Mustelidae > Taxidea > Taxidea taxus. Next base: position 5,533 of record RCUC01051996.1, on the reverse strand, counting down.
AGCTGAGGGAGAAGGAGAAGCAGACTCCCTGCTAAGCTGGGAGCCTGATGTGGGGCTGAGTCCCAGGACCCGGGGATCATGACCTGAGACAAAGGCAGATGCTTCATGGACTGAGCCACCCTGACTCCCCTCCTATCAACTCTTGAGGAAGCTCTGCAATAACCTCTCTGCTAGACATGTACTTAAGATTCAACTTGAAGAAACTTTTCAAACCCTCATTGCCCAATAGAGGAAATATTAAAAGTGGGAGAGATTTGAAAATGAGAATTTTAAACTGGCTTCTCACAGACGCCCTAACCAAAAAATTACACTTAAAAATTACAGAGCATTAACTCATGCATTCAATTAACATCTAAATTAAAGGAGACATTTTTTTAAAGATTTTATTTATTTATTTGATAGACAGAGATCACAAGTAGGCAGAGAGGCAGAGAGAGAGAGGAGGAAGCAGGCTGTCCGCAGAGCAGAGAACCCGACGCGGGGCTCGATCCCAGGACCCTGGGATCATGACCCGAGCCGAAGGCAGCAGCTTTAACCCACTGAGCCACCCAGGCGCCCCGACATTTGTTTTTGAATGGGGAAATTTTTACTAGCAATACTTCACTGGCGTTAAAGTGAAATCCCTGAACATATGTTTATGATGGCAATTCTTTAACTTGTTAAACTTCACTCCATCTCACTTCCACCACCTCTCCAGTAATTGATCTCCAGAGAAGTAAGAAGACAACATGTCAGATCTGACCCCATGTGTCTCCATTTGCATCTTTTAATTTAAAAAATCCGTCCAAAAAGACTTGTACTATATGTTGGCTAATTGAATTTAAATTAAAAAAAAAAACCTTGTAATTGTAGAAAATGTACTGGTGGGCATCTATTAATTGACAGGAAGGATGGAAACTTCAGGAGGGGCCCCATGACATAGGTAGAAACAAACTCTTCTGTTTGCATCTTGCCTCAAGTGGTAGCAGAACTCCACAGAAAGTCCCTGGAAAGCCCAGATCTCTTGATCCCAGAACTTCTGGGATGGAAAGCCAGGATGGAAAGGCCCCTCCTGAGCTCAGGAATGTGGAGACTCAGTGGGTGCTGCCTCTCCTTTATCTTAGGGCTGAAGGCACTGGCATGAGATGTGTATCACAGCCTTCTTCCACCTGCTCAGCAAAAAGGCTTATACAAGCTTCATCCCATCTACCAGCAGTATCGGTGGAGCAAAGCTTGTTACATGTCAAAGAAAAGAAATTATCATAGAAGGTGTCATCTGTGCACACTTGACCCAAGTTCTCCTAAGGTAGATCCTTGGAAAATTTTTAGATACAGAATAAGTCTGTAATGAATCATAAACATAAGGGAACTTTATGAATTAATACAGGCATGGGAACATATTCTATAAACCAGTCATTTGGGTAGCTCGGGGCATTTAGAGATGAAAAATGCCCATCCTTGCCCATCAGATGGGTAAAGAAGGTGTGGCTCCTAATTAAAAAGAATTTCCATAGATGGCCAGTGGGAATGTAAATTGTTACCACCTCTTGGGAAGATAGTTTGGCATTTCCTACCAAAGCTGAGCACAAGCATGCTCTGTGACTCAGCAGTTAAATTCATGCGGTAATAGAAGCAGAGATGACATTTGACTAACCAGGCTAGGAAGGTCGGGAGAAGTTGTCTTGGAAGAGCAGCGGGAGATACTTAGAGAAAAGAAGAAAGCATTGTAGGCAGAGTAAGACTGCTCCAGGAGAGTAAGTGATGGGCCAGGACCCCAGGTTTGTGCGTGAGAGCATAAGAAAGGGGCTGGCAAGGCAGGTCAGAGGCCAGATGTCCTGCTTGTGTTCAGGAGATTTACTGGAGGTTTTTTGAAGCAAGGGCATTCTTGTTATGAAGCAAGAACAGAAAGACCTAAAAAAATAGGGAACTTTTCTATTGAAAACTTAGAAGGGAAAATGACACAAAGGAGATACAAAGAAGAAAAGAAGGTAGGGAATGAGTCAGGAGGAAATTTGAGGGAAAATATATGAAAGGAATAAAATCTAAAAGTATAAGGAAGGCCTACAGTGAGAGACCGGAGGGTTGATAAGCCTGATTGGCTCTCAGATGCAGGAAGGGAAAGAAAGACACATGAAAGAGAATTGAGAAACCAAGTTTTAACAGAAAAGAAGAGAAATTGATCAGACATGGCTAATGGGAATGAGAAAATTAAAAGGAGCAAAAATAAAATGAGGCCTATTTTTTAAAAGAACAAACATTTATAGGAAATCAAGGGGGCTCATATTTCAAAGATCAAAAAAACCAAGTAATGGAAAAAGCTTTAGGGAAAAAAAAACAGGAATGGTCATAAAAGTCTGCTTAATTTACTCATTTGTAGATATTGAAGGAAACCATCAGGCAAATGGGACAAAAAATATGATTTATGATACTAGAGAAAATATAGAAAGAAAAAAGAATGAAAACGGTTAGATTTTTCTAAGTTTCTGGTGTCCTTCTTACTTTGCTAAGAAAAAAGGAAAAAGGAGACAGAAAAGAAGAAAAATGAAACACATCACAAAACCAACCATTTGGGGTCCCTCCGTGTCATTAAAACCAAAGGGAATGGGGATCGTCATCGCTGTTGGGAGGAGGGTGGGAAAATCATGAGTTCACTTTTCCTGGGGGCATGACACTCCTTCAACTGGAAAGGCAAGTTCCATTCAAGCTAAAGGAGCAGCTAGGAAGTGACCTCACATAAATCTTCCTCTGCTCTAGGGTAATTTATGCCTTTCATGATTTAACTCAGTCTACCACATCTTGACCTAGTTGAAAAGTGGGTCAGACTAGTTTTTTTTTTAAGCGGAAGCCTAAAAAACCACCCTCCCTTCAACAAATTCATATTTTTGCACTATTTTACATTTCTAACTCTTTTGAGATGCTCATAAAAACTGCTGGAGCCAGTCACAGACCCTAGACTCTGAATCCATAGAGAACTGGAAAGAAACTGGAAATTCACAAGATAGTAAGAGGACTAACTCGCAGACCCTCTTGGCTTGGCCTTGGTGTTAACTTAGAAGACATTCAACTCTTTGATTGTGACATTTCTCCTTTTCTGAGTGATCATGGAAGTGCCAATAAACCCCATTTGGGCTCAGAGATTTCTGTGAGGGGCTGAAGGAAGACTGTGTGACCGGAGTTAGGGAATTGAGGAGAAGAGAGTGAGAAGTGAGGAGAAGTGAGGCTGTAAAGTTGGGAACAGGGACTCCCAGGCAACACGAAGGAGTTTATGAGGACTATAAAGATTGGAAATATGCTCAGATCTGACACTTGAAGCAAGTTAGAAGGGACCAGAGTCTCTGGCAGAATGATGGGGAAGAAACTGGTCTGTGTGTAGGTCTAGCGTGGGAAGCTGCTTACGGATGAACAAATTTTCATCTTGAACTGGACCATAAACTCCCCTGGGAGCATGAATATCCACCCATTTTCCTGTCTGCCTGGGAGAAACGGGTATCATCACCCAAGGAAGGTTGCCAGATAAAATAGAGGCCAACCACTTAATTTTGAATTTTGGATAAGCAACCTATTTTAGCATTATTATGTTCCATGCGATATTTGGAACATACTTACACTAAAAATATTATGTGCTGTTTATCTGATATTCAAAATTAATAATAACATTTTGTATTTTTATGTGCTAAATCTGACCACCGTATCCCCAACGCAGTCTTGGGAGTCGCAAATAGAAGAACGTAGAGCCAAAACATGAAAGGAGCCCATGTCTCTGGATCAAAGCTGGCATGAGAACCATACAGGAGGGCTGCTTTGATTTTAGGACTCTGGCTTCCACAACAGTAAGGAAGTAAATTTATGTTTTAAGTCACCAGGCTGTGGTAATTTGTTACAAGAATTAATATGTAGCCTAACACTTTGGAACTACTGAAACTCTTTTCCTCTGTTTTTCTTCCTTTTCTGCCTTCCTTGTCTACCCCTTAGACAAAGAGAATGCCAACACTGGGAGTATATTAGTGATAATTGGAACTAATTTACTTGTTTTCAGATGAGGAAACTGAGGACATGAGGACCATTTAATTCACTTGGAGAGTAGTTCTCAGTGTTCTTTCCTCCACGCTTTCTACACAATCTCGTATTTTTCTTGTCCTCTTCCTCTTGCTCTTCATCTCATTGTCTCCCTCTTCCAAAATCTTTCTAGTCTTCCTGTTTCTAGCCCCCATTTTTTCTTCATCATCTATCCATCCATCCGTCCATCTATCCATCCACCCGCCCATCCATCCCTCCATCATTTATCCAACATATTCTTCCTAATTTTTGTTCATTCTTTATTCCAAAGGAGCACTTTTCAGATTCACTGGTCCTCACATACTCCTCCCCCAAATTTAATCATTTTGTCCCTCCTTCATTATGGTGTGTCACTAATTACAGATTGATTTGGGTAAAGAAATTTCCTTTTTAAAAAATGCAGTATCTCAAGGGAGCCTGGGTGGCTTAAGTGTCTGAGTCTTGATTTTGGCTTAGGTCATGATCTCAGGGTCATGGGAATTGAGCTCTGTGTTGGGCTCCCTGCTCAGCAGGGAGTCTGCTTGAGATTCTCTCTCCTCCCTCTCTTTCTTCCTCCTTGCCCCCTGCCTGTTTGCAGGCTCTCTCTCTCTCAAATAAATGAATAAATCTTTAAAAAATAAAATAAAAATGCAGTATCTCTAGTTTGTTTGTCAGCTTTCTGTAGGCAAAAACCATCTGGGACACTTGTTAAGAGCACCACCCCACACCCACTATTTGTATAATGTTTCAGGACTCTGTATACTTTGTATATGTGAATACTGTTTAAGTACTTTGGGGAGCACTTTGTAGAAACCACTGGTTTCCCAGACTCTGGGACTTCACAGATTGGTCTTAAAAAAACAATGTGGGGGATTCACAGTGAAGGGGTGTTGACTAACAGAGTTACCAAGTCTTTATTTTTCAAAACAAAATCATTAGACTAATGACCAAGTAAACATGCCATAATTTCATCTTTAAAAGGATATTTTCACGTCATAAATATGGGAAGGATGATTTCAGAGTAATGGAAACTCATCTTAAGAAAGCACAAGAAATAAAGTTCTGTTGATACCTAAATGTCTCTGAAAGTAAAACATATGAAAGCATGTAGGTACATAAAAATAAAGAACAACACGGCAGTTTATTTTACTTGGAGTATATTTTTTTTTGTACAAGCTGGTCAATTTGCACATTTATATTTGAAGTGGTGTGAAATGAGGTGTCAATATCCTACTTCTTCCTGGATTTAATGTTTATCAGTTATTGCTGCAAATCTGTTCTCAGATGCATTTGTTGACAGAAATAGAAACAACTTTCTCCAGGCGATCTCTCTCCATCTAAAATATCCTGGATAAAGATAAAGGACTTAATGGCTCTAGCCTTTCTCCTGATTTTTCACAGTCTCAGTGATGAAAGCAGCTCTGCTTGGTGGTTTGCCATATTGGGAAAGAAAGAGCCAGAGGCTCCAGGGGTCCCTCCCATCCTGGTGACCACTTCCACCAAGGGCTGGCCACCAGGG
>RCUC01051969.1:0-11496 GCA_003697995.1 Taxidea taxus jeffersonii | reverse complement strand
TAGGAGTTAAATCACTCAAAAACCTACTACTGTAATAGAGCAGCTATTGGCATTTTACCCACTGTAAGATATTCACAATCAGGCTAGAAATGAGGTATGTGGTAGAACCAGGCAAATACATTGCCCAATATTCTTTTCCTACCTCTGGCACTGACACCTTAATCTCTTTCTGTAACCCTCTCTCTGGCTTCCATCCAGGGCTTGATGCCAGGACAGGCAAATCTCTACATGGAACAATTTACAAAATAAGCCCCAGAGTCCCTCACAATCTTTTTGTTTGTAGGAAGTGCCATCGTAACATTATGGACATCTGGATTAAGGTTCCTTGGAGATAGCACACATTACAAGAGCCCCCACCAGCGCCCCCCACCTCAGTACCACCAGAAGGGGGAAAGAAAGAAAGGAAGGAAGATGAAAATCTGTTGTTGCCGAATACAACTTTGAATGATGGGGTCTTAATTCAAATATTGATATCAAATAATTTCACAATGTTGAATGGTCATTGGCTCATCAAAAAGTAAAATAATAATTCTGATGTACTCATTTATTTATATAATAAGATTTTACCCAGTGAAGTCTAACATTTCCTGATGCTGAACACTCCTTTCATTTAAACACACTGGAAATACATTTTACCTCTGCACTGAGAAAAATGGTCATTTTTTCCTTTGGTGTGTTTATCATTATTATTTTAATTTCTATTAATCCTTTCTTAAAGATACCAAAACCTCCACAGTTATGGGGAAAAAATCAAAAGATTCTTAACAGACAGTTATTATGTGGATGTTTTTCAGAGAAGTTCTCCCTCAATAAATATTATAACTATCCTGTTTCGCTCACTTGAAAGATCCCAAAATGGCGGCTCTATGGAGAGAGAGAGTTAAATTGGTTACTTCTCTTATCTAACATACCTTTATTCCCAACGCCATCTTTCTTGTTTTTGCAGTCTGAGAGAAAGCTATAACTTTCAACCCACCTTCTCAGCTCTGCTCTTAGTCTCTCTATCTTCTTTTTCTTTTTTAAGATTAATTGACTGACTGACTGAGAAGAGAGACAGCAGGAGCAGGGTGGAGAGGGAGAGGGAAAGGCCGAGGGAGAGGGAGAGGCAGAGGGAGAGGTGAAGCAGGCTCCCGGCTGAGCTGGGCTTGGGCCCCATTCTTAGACCAAGGGATCATGACCTGAGCCAAAGGCAGATGCTCAACCAACTGAGCCACACAGGTACCCCGGTCTTTATATCTTCTTGACCTCTCTTTTGTATCCCTCTGTACCCTAAAAATGACCAGGGCATTGGAGAGGTAAGTGAGCTCCTGCTCACTGCTCTACCAAACAAAAATTAACTTTGGGGAAAACAATATGGAAATACTTGCCAATATTTAAAATTGTACCACAAAACCTTACTTCTAGAAATGTATTGTATAGAAATAGAGCACACAACAATACATGACAGAAAAGCTTTGAGTATCCTTGGTAATGGTAAAAACAACTAGGAATTAGGGGGAAAAAAAACCATAAATGCTTTCAATAAGAAATTGGATATGTAGAGGTGCCTTGGTGGCTCAGTCTGTTAAGCATCTGCCTTCTGCTCAGGTCATGATCCCAGGGTCCTGGGAATGAGCCCCACATCAGGCTCCCCACTCAACAGGGAGCCTGCTTCTCCCTCTCTCCCCTGCTCATGCTCTCTTGCTATCTCTGTCATTCTTTCACTCTCTCAAATAAATACATAAAATCTTAAAAAAAAAAAAAAAGAAATTGAATAAGTAAATGACGCCATAGCTATACAATGACATATTCAGTTAAAAATATATGATGTACCTGTCTATACTGAATTGAAAAATACCCACAATAGATTGCTAAGTGGAAAAAGTTATATATCAGGATATAATATGATTATATTTACATATGCATATTGTGTGGAAAAAATTGCAGAATATGCAGCTGTGAATAGTATCAATCTTTGGGAAGTAGAATTATATGGAAGACTTTCACTTTCTGCTTTATTCACTTGAATGTCATTTTTTCATAATTGGCAAGTATTTCTTGATATTAAAAGTTACTGTTGTAAAACTTGTTCCCAGCTCAGGAATAGAAAAGTATAGTCCAAAGTTATCATGTATGGATTTTAGTGTATGGTAATGGTGACATTGCAAAATAATAGGAAGAAAAAAGTATTATTCAGCAAATAGTGTATTTGATTATCCATTGGAAAAGAAATTTAACTTAGTAACCATTTCTTTCCTCATTCTAAAATAAATAAGTGATTTCCTGATTCATCAGAATTTTAAACCTATGAAAGTAATTTATAAAAGTTATGGATTTAACCACTAAGTAAATATTCTATGACATGAAAAGTATGTCACAAACTCTGGAGACACCAGAATATTGGTATCTATTTTCTCAGATGGGCGAAATATCAGAGGACCTTACAGTTATTTGTTATATATTTCAGTTTTGTTTGACTTTTAACAACAAATATTGTGCAAATAATAAATGCATTTAAAAATGATAAATGGGTTCAGGATGAATATTAGAAGCTGTGCAATTTAGTCATAAATTTTATACCTCCAGCACAACTGAATTATGGGAAAGAATATACTTTAAACGTGTATATATACATTTATTTAATCTTAATAGTCAATAGTTTATCAGTGATTCATGGAACAACATGCTATGTTCACATTCCTCCCTTGTCACTAAGTTAAATTTCATTTACTTGAAGACAGAAGACCCTTAACATCCCCATCAGGAAGCTTTTGAGATTTGTAAACAGATGATCACATTCTATTTATCTTTCTCACAAAAACAAAAACAAAAAAACTTTAACCTTCTGACCAAAGCCAGCACTTCCTAACACGTATTTATTTTTTCCTCCATTGCTATCATCAGCAATAGCATTGTCTTCTTTTCTGAGAAACTCTCCCAAAAATAAATGCATACTTCATGGTCTATAATTGTATGGGTGCAGAGAGTCCCCAGCCTCCCTGGAATGTGAAAGTGAGGCTGGTTCTTGTCATTGGTTAAGTGACTCATCCCTGCCCACCAAACTTACAGTCTTTAAAAACTCGAATTCTTAGTTCCTACAGACTTTTCAAGACATAATTTGGCAATACTTGTAAAAGAGTATTTTGAATGCGTATAATTTTTTTGTATTTATTTAAAAAGACACTATGTTTGGGTTTGAAATCAATTTTCTGAAAGATTATACATGAAACCCTTAATTTTGGTAAAATTAAGGGGACACCTGGGTGGCTCAGTGGGTTAAGCGTCTGCCTTCGGCTCAGGTCATGACCCCAGGGTCCTGGAATAGAGTCCTGCGTTGGGCTCCCTGCTCAGCAGGGAGTCTGCTTCTCCCTCTGCCTGCCACTCCCTTTGCTTGTGTGCTCTCTCTCTCTCTTTGTCTCTCTAACAAATAAATAAATTTTTAAAATCTTAAAATCAAGCAGGATTGAAAGATGGAATAATTCAAGGAAATTTATTTTTCAAGAGCTTATATAACTTTTATAATTATAAAAGTCATTCTTCGGAAAATTACAAATGTCTTTAAGTCATGTATTATCAGGTATCTCATAAACAGGAAAAACTAAATGTCTATTGTGCCCACTAACCACCTCTGAGCCATTATACTAAAGAAATAAGAAAGTATGCCTACCCTCTAGGAGTCTACAATTTTGTTGCGGAGGTAAGGCTTGCAAATCAACTTAAAAAAAAATCCTAGACAGCCTACTCTAAAGTTCCAGGTTAACTGTAATCAAATGCATGTGGTCCAAATGCAAAAAGTGGCAGTTGTCTGAAAGGCAAGATCAGTATTTGGGAAGCAGTGGGTGGCGTAGAAATACAGATCTAATTTATAGGTCTGAAGAAGAGAGAAGGCAGGGTGCCTGGGTGGCTCAGTCAGTTAAGCATCGACTCTTGACCTCAGCTCGGGTCTTAATCTCAGAGTCGTGAGTTCAAGCCCCATGTTGGGCTCCACAGGGCATGGAGCCTACTTGAAGAGGAAGGAGGAGGACAAGAAGAAGAGAAAAAGGAATTCTTGAGGCAATGTCTCAAAAGAGTGGAGAACTGGAAGTGGGAGTAACCAGGGTGTGAGTGAAGGTTGGGGTCACGGCTGAAGGCAGAAAGAGGAGCTTGGCAGGAACAGTACGTGGGCATCTGACTGGCTCTGCTTATGCACACAGTCTTGCCCTAGAGTCCAGGGTCTAAGAAGAGAAGAATTTCCCCATTTCAGCTCAATAGTAAGAGACAGAGCCTTACCTCACATCCACCTTGGAATTACTTCCCAGTAGTAAAGGTGTGTAGATATGTTCAAAACAACAGAAGTCCACTCTAATAAGAACTGACCAAAAATAAAGGGATTGGTTTTGGAGGTTGTATAGTAGGCTGAATGATGGTCCCCCAAAAGATAGGGCCATGTCCTAACCACCAGAATCTGAGAATTTGTCCCCTTATTTGGGAAAAGGGTCTTTGAAGACATCCTTAGGTTAGAGATCTTGAGATAAGGAGTGTGTTCTGAATTATCTGGTTGAGTCCTGAATATAATTACAAGTGTCCTTTTAAGAGACACAGAGAGGGAAAGATGATGTGAAAGCAGAGGCAGAGATTGGGGTGATGTGGCCACAAGTAAGGAAGCCAGCACCCACCAGAAACTAGCAGAGGCAAGAAATGACCTCTCCCCTAGAGTCTCTGTAGAGAGCACGGTCTTGCTGAACACCTTCAAGTTTCTGGCCTCCAGAACTATGAGATAATAAATTAGTGGTTTTTAAGTCACTAAACGTGTGGAAATTAAAACACAGGTGGTGAGCTTCCCACAGCTAGAAGTATTTAACAGGCTGAATTCTGCTTCTGAGAGCAATGTTTTGGAGACAATCCTTGCTCAGGACAGGAGGCTGAGTCCAGTGATTTCTCATGTTGTTTTCAATTCTAGGGTTCTGCATTTGTGACTTTCACCTAGCTACTAGCCCACCAAAATCATAGCCTCATCCTGTTGCTTACTCTATCATTTCTATGCCATTAGGCTTAATGGCTAGAACACTGATAAATGATTGGAAATTGTATTTCCCAAGTTGTAAAAAGACAAATTTGATCTATTACTCACACCCTCTCTTTCTTTTCCTCTTCTCTCTTTTTTTTCATGACACAAAAGGTTGAATCAACTAACATGAAAAAATTAGCTTTTCCGATTATGCAGCTGTCATTTTTCATGCTACTTGGGACTATTTGCTGGAAATATAAATGGAGTTGGGCTGCTACATTTGTTACCAAATCATTGGAAATTCCCTTATTGCACTTTGAATCATCCTGAGACACACTTATTTTTAGCCATTTTCCTGATGTTGTCATAAATCAGGGCTCATCTCTACATCCTTGTGACTCATGTCTCATCTGCATAGATAAATATTGAGAAGTGGTAAGTAAAAATTTCTCTTTCTTTTTAAATAAGGAACTTAAACAGATGACAAGACATTCTGAATATCTGCAAGTTAAAGCCCATTGTACTAAATCTGGTCTGATTTTATTCTTCCACTCTTTCTCTAAGTATTAAAAGTCAGTGATTACATAGAATCCTTTGGATGGCTTTCTGGGTATTTTTAACAGAACTTAATTTTTTATACCCCCATTTCGGATAACATCTGACTATTTTTCCTGGACATAACCTACTTACAGCTGAGTATTTCATATTTACGTGTGTTATGGAACATTTGGTTACAGATATAACCTTAGTGTTAGCGAACATGTATAAGCCCTATAAATACTGGATTTGTATATAAAATGAATTGTAATCACCAGTAGATACCAAAGCAGTGATATTTGAAGCTCTCTTGGCTTTATTATAATCTTGTCTGCTCCTAGTCTTAATCCTATTTTTCTCTATTGTCCTTTCATATTATCCTTCGCTCACTGCCCTGTTCAAGGAGCTCACAATGTAGAGGGAGAGGCAGAGGCTGGGTCAGATTTGGATTTTTTTTTAATTTTATTTTATTTCATCATGATAAATATATCCTTTATCCCTATCTCCCATTTCCCCCAACCCCCACCCCATCTCCCTTCTGGTAACTATCGTTTTGTTTTCTATAGTCCAGAGCCTATTTCTTGGTTTGTGTGTGTGTGTGTGTGTGTCTCTCTCTCTCTCTCTCTCACTTTCTTTTTCCTTTGCGCATTTGTTTAGTTTCTTAAATTCCATGTATGAGGTCATACGGTATTTGTCTTTCTCTGACTTATTTTGCTTAACATTATACTCTCTAGTTTCATCCATGTTGTTGCAAATGGGACGATTTCGTTCTTCTGTTATGGCTGAGTGGTATTCCATTGTATATATACACCACATCATTTTTATCCATTCATCAATTGATGAGCACTCAGGATGCTTCCATAGTTGGGCTATTGTAAATAACGCTGCAATAAGCAGTGTCGGGGGGCGGGGGTAGGGAGGAGGAGGCACATATCCCTCTGAATTAGTGTTTTTGTATTCTTTGGGCAAATACCCAGTAAAATGATTACTAGATCATAGGGTAGCTCTATTTTTAACTTTTTGAGGAATTCCCATACTGTTTTCCACAGCGGCTGCCCCAGTTTCCATTCCCACCGGTAGGGCAAGAGGGTTCCTTTTTCTCCACATCCTCGCCAACACTTTCTGTTTCTTGGGGTGTTAATGTTAGCCATTCTGACAGGTGTGAGGTGATTTTATTATACAAATAAAGGGGAGTATTGAAGGCTTTTGAGTACAGGAAAGATTTGCTCCCTGAGAAGCTTAGAATGATCTGAATGGAAGGTTAAATTAGAGGGAAAAGAGCTGGTCCCTGGTCATTCTTCTGTTTAGGCAGCAAGTTTGGAAAATGGTATTCTGGAAGAGTATGGGGAAGGAGAAAATCGATGGAGTTACTGGGAAAAAAAAACCTCGATTAAACCTGGGAGGTGGAGGAGGACAGCAAGAAAGGCCGTCCTGTGCCGCCTCAGAGTCTGTCCTGCCACCTAATTTCAGATGTGATCATTCCAAGGAATTCAAGAGCTGTCTGTCTTGGCTCTCGAATAATGAGAAAAAGTCCAGTAATATACTTGCAAATCCACACAACTTGAAACTCCATTTGAATTGAATCCAAGTTGTTCAAAACAAACTCCTGAAAATCAAATGATAGCTTCGCCACCCTCCTTCACGCGGTTTATAAGCAGGATAAGCAAACTTTCAACCATCTGTTGTTTTCCTAGCTTGCTAGAGCCGACTCTAGAACTTACTCCCTGTGCAGTCACTTATTGCTTTATTAATTTTTAGCCCAGAGTAAAGACATGTTCTATGGTGTGTGTATGTGGATTAGTGAATCTGGGCTGGGGGTGTGGGGAGGAAGCGTCTAGGGTGAGGTTTCAAGTCGGCTTTCCCCAGTCCTGGTACAAAGCGCAGCTGCTGTCTTCCTGCCCAGCCTGCCCGCCCCACCCTCCCCGACGACTACAGTTGTCTTTTATTTGCAGCACTTGATGAAGCCATTCCTAAATGCCTTTTATCCCAGGCTGAATGTAGTCTGACCACTTAGCTTCCACGTGGCCACATCCCTTCCATCTTCTCCTTTTACAGGGTGTGCGCTCCCCAGCTATCTTGCTGCAGTTCTGTGCCCCTTGCTTCCTGGGAGAAACGAAGGCTACACAGCCTATGATCCCAATGGCACTTACCTCGCCCGCTGTTGGGGAGGAGATGCTGGACAGTCTGCCCAGCAGAAGGATATTGTGCTTGTCCTTAGAGCTGCTTGGTCCCAACTGTCGGGGTAAGGGTTCCTCTAGATTCTGCAGATCTAAAGAGGTTGTTTTTGTTTTACGTGAGTCACTCAGAGCTTAGGATTTCGTTGGGCCCAATACTACACCTTTGGGGACCCCAAATGATCTTTTCAAAAATTACTGGACATGTAGATTTGCTGGTGCCCCAGCCCCAGGTCCCTCCCACGGCTGCTCAGTTCCTCCAGGGAGCTCCAAAGTGGAAGATGAGAGTGAGCCACGCAGGGTCTCTCCATGTGGCTCCGCTTCCCCAGGGGCTGTGGTTCTGATGAGAATGACCGTGGCGTTTCAGCACAGGGGCCTCTGCTAGCTGCCTTCATGTGGTTGCACAGCACAAGTCCTGTTTCCAGGCTATTTCTGGGCTTCAGACTGTGTTCCCAGCACTTCAGGTTTGGACACCAGGTCATCTAGCTTCTCCCCTCGCTCTAACAGAGGCTCCATGGTGTTGTGCAGAATGATTTTGGTCCCCTCCAGCTCAGCCCACGCCTTGGACATGGGGTCAGTTTCTCCAAGGTTCTGGGATCTCCTGAGGTGGCCCTCTAAGACAGTAGCAGGGGATCCAACTGGCACCTCTGTCTTGCTGACACGCTTGGAGAATTCATCTACTACCTTCTCTGGCAAAGCTCCCTGGGGTGGATATTCACTGTCCATTATGACCATTTCTACAAGACTGTCGTGCCGCACATAGAGGGCACAGATAGTTTCCTGAGCATTGAACCTCTGGAAGAAGCTGAAGGAAGACATGTCGTCCATGGCTTTGAGCAGCGCTGCCTTGGTCTTCTCTTTGCGCAGGATGCTGAGACCTAACAGCTTCATGGAGCCATTCCCTTGGGTGGCCAGTGGAGACCTGCTTGGCTGCCGCCCCTCCCCCATCGCCCTACACCACCCACCCAGGCCCCGGGGACAGCTCACAAGAAGAGCTGGGCTGTCCTCCTGGAAAGCCCTGCTGGCTACTGACATGTTGGAAACTGGCTTCCTCTTGAGGAGGTCGTTCTGAAACTAGATCAAGAAACCGGCACATAGAATAGAAGTCCTTTGCCAAGAGCAAGAGACAGAGGTTCTAGTGTTGCTTTTGCCTTTAATTAGCTCCATGACTCAGGAAAGACACTGAAATTTGAGCCATCTGAGCTTCAGTTTCCTGGAAAATAAAAGCTACATTAAATCAACAGTAGTCACCTCAGAGGGATGGAAGATATTATGACCACTTGGAAGGCTAGGTGTGTGGGTTTAACACTCATGCCTGACACCAAGCTTCTAAGAATGTTAAGAGTTTAGGAGGGAAGAAACCAAGAAACTAGGTTAGATGTTTTTTTTTAAAGTTCTGGAGATGCTTTTGATAGAAATCATCCCCAACTTCATCCTCACCACTTCCTGATACTTTCTGGATTAGATTCATATATAGGATCCCATTCGTCTCTAACATTAAATGACTTACTCAAAACACACACACACACACACAAATGATGGAAATGTAAACTAAGGCAACAATGATACCAGTACACACCTACTAGAGAGGCCAAAATCTAAAACCCTAACAACACCAAATGCTGGCAAGAACATGGAGAAACAGGACTACCAATGCTTTGAAGACAGTTGGGTAGTTTCTTACAAAACTGAACATACTGTTACCATGTGATCCAGCAATCATGCTCCTTGATATTTACCCAAAGTAAATGAAAACGTATGTCCACACAAAAATCAGCACATGGTTAGCAGCTTTATTCACAATTGCTAAAACATGGAAACAGTGAAGATGTCCTTCAGTAGGTGAGTGGTAAGTAAACTATGGCACATCTAGACAACGTAATATTATTCAGCACTAGAAGGGAACAAGTTACAAGCCCTGAAAAGACATGAAGGAACCTTCAATACATGTTACTAAGTGAGAGACACAGATCTGAAAAGGGTTCATACTGTATGATTCTAACTGTATAACATTCTGGAAAAGGCAAAACTATATAGACAGTAAAATGATCAGTGGTTGCAAGGGCTTGTAAGGGAGGCATACATATATGGAAGACAGGATTACTAGGAAGGTGAAACTACTCTGTACGATGCCATAACAAGAGATACATCTCATCATATATTTGTTCAAACCCACTGAATGCACAACACGAGGAGTTAACACTAATATGAACTGTGGGCTTAGGGGGATCACGATGTGTTATAGATTCAGTTATAAAAAATGTACAGCCTGGAGGAGGATATTGATAATGAGGGGTATGCATGTGTGGGACCAAGGGGCATATGCATGTCTGTACCCTTCACTCAATTTTTCCACAAACCTAAAACTGTTCTAAAAAATAAAGCCAAGAAAATAAATAGGGTATCATGTTCAGGACCAATGTGATGGCTTGCTTCTGAAGCCAAGTACCTTTCATCTTGAGGTAACACAATTGAAGAAAGTGTAGTCTGAATGTGAAATACCTTATTATCTAAGAGAACTGAGAGAGAAGAACCATGGGAAGGAAAGGAAGGAGTCTTACCTGGTAATGAAAAAGCCTTTGTATAAACAGAGAGAAAACGTTTACCTGGAAAATTAATGATAACTCAACTATTAGTAAGATAATTCCTACATGATTTTTTAGAATTCAGTATTTTTTGAGTGTGTAATTTTAAATGATAGGGTTTTTCTCATTATCCTACCATGTAATTTGGCAAGTAAACACACACACAAATACTAACAGACAATTATCTATTAAAATATTTTAATGATATTAAAATACTGATATTATTAAAATAATGATATTATTCTGCAATGATTTCTGGTTGGAAACATTCAAGACATTGCATTAGACTTTCAAATGAGGTAACGTCCCATCTCTTCCTACTTCTACACTTTGGTTGCATTCTAGGTCTATCCTTAAAACCGGGATGGTAAGCCTAAGGATAATTTAGAATAATCCTTTGTGATAATCTGTAAATTCTATATCCCTTCTTTTCTTCCCACCTACCAACATAACAGTCTCTCTTCACAGATTCCTAAGCACATTGTAAAGTAAAAAAGGCTGTCCTTGAAAACAGACTACCCATATGAAAATCAGAATGGAAAACTATTCCTTTAGCATTGCCATCTCATCTTTTGTCAAGCACTAGATAAGGCATTAGGAAAAGTCAAGCAATGTATAGCCTTAACTCTGAGGATATATATGTTTTAGTAGGAACAGCAGCAAAGCAAATCGTTTCAATGTGGGTTAGCTGTCTTCAGGTGGTAATATGGAAGCACTGAGAAGAAATTTCTAAATTAGGTTAAGAGATAAAAGAGGATCTCTTTGAAGAAGTGATGCTCATATCTTTGAACCACGTTGCAGAAGTTAGACAAGAAGGGGAAAAAGAGAAGAGAATGAAGAAAGCTTTAACAGAAAGAAAGAGCATGATCCACTGTTTCCATACCAGGGAAAATTGGGGAGAAGGAACAAATAAAGCTGGGGAAAGAGACAGGACACTTCTGAAAGACACACAAAAGCCATGAGTCCTAGGCTAAGGAATTTGAACTTTATTCATCGGGCTATGGAGAACTGTCAAAGGATTTTTATATACATGAATGACATGATTGGGCAAGCATTTTATAGCAGTCGTTCTGACAGCATTCTGAATAATAGTTTAAAAGACAGGCAAGGATATTAATTAGGTGGTTAATGCAATTATTCAGGCACACAGGGTGAGATCCTAAACTAAAGTGATGACGTTAAGATGGAAGAGGTAGGTGCTCGCTTTGGCAGCACATATACTAAAAAAAAAAAA
>RCUC01051911.1:0-27114 GCA_003697995.1 Taxidea taxus jeffersonii | reverse complement strand
AAAAGATTTTATTTATTTGTTAGAGAGAGAGAGCAAGCACAGGCAGACAGAGTAATAGGCAGAGGCAGAGGGAGAAGCAGGCTCCCCACTGAGCAAGGAGCCCGATGTGGGACTCGATCCCAGGATGCTGAGATCATAACCTGAGCTGAAGGCAGCTGCTTAACCAACTGAGGCACCCAGGCGTCTCCTTTGGTGCATTTTTAAATTGAGTTGTTTGCTTTTTTAATTGTTGAGTTTTAAATGTTCTTTGTGTATTTTGGTAACAGTTCTTTATTCGATGTGGTTTTTGTAAATACTTTCTCCCAGTCTGTGACTTGTCTTCTCATTCTCTTGACAGTGTCTTTCACAGAAGAGAAGATTTTATTTTTAGTGAAGTCCCACTTATCGACTACCTCTTTTGTGGATTAACTTCGGTGTTGTATCCAAAAATCATACCTATACTCAAGCTATAACTAGGTTTTCTCCTATGCTACCTTCTAGGAATTTTATAGGTTTTTGTTTTACATTTTGATCTGTGATCCTCTTTTTTGAAAAAAAAATCATATAATGTATTATTTGTTTCAGGGATACAGGTCTGTGATTCATCAGTCTTACACAATTCACAGCACTCACCATAGCACATACCCTCCCCAGTGTCCATTACCCAGCCACCCTTCCTCTCCCTCAACGCCCCAGCAACCCTCAGTTTGTGAGTTGATTTTTGTGAAGGGTATTAATAAGGTCTGATTTTTATGAAGGGTATAAATGAATAAAGCATGAATAAGGTCAAGATTCTTTTTTCTTTTTTTTTTTGCTTGTGGGTGGCCAGTTTTCCACACTACGTGCTGAAAGACTAACTGCTCCATTATGTTGCCTTTGCTCCCTTGTGAAAGGTCCGTTGACTATATTTATATGGGTCTATTCTGGGATATCTATTCTATTTCACTGATCGATTTTTCTATTCTTTCACCAATACAACACTGTCTTAATTACTATAACTTTATAGTGAGTCTTGAAGTGAAATAAGTTTTGGGATAGTTTTTAAAACAAAAGTTGATAAGTATCATAAAATTTTGATACCCCAAAGGGAAGTGCTGCGATAGAATAAACTTAGAGCATGTGGCATTTTCTTTCAAACTGGGCATTGAGCAGAAGTTGGAATATCCACAAAGATTCTGATAGTGAAATCTGGAAAGACCTCAAAGGGACTGTTGATGAGGGCTTGAAAGACAGAAAAGAAAATGTTGCTCGAGGTTAGAAAACAGGGAGCACTTGTTATATATAGGACGGAAATTTGGATGGTACTATCACCTTTAATAATGTGGAAAAAAGAAAGAGTACCAAATAATCTTATGGATCTGGCCAGAGCGATTTGCAGGCAGAATGTAAAAGGTGCCAAATGGCTTCTTCTAGCTGCATATTGTAAAATAAGAGTAGAGATGAACTAAAGAAGGAACGACTTAGTTTTAAGCAGAATTTAGAGGAAATGTAAATGAATCCTGCCTTAATGGCTTCAAAAATAAAATTATTTCTCATTCTCATTCTCTCCCAGCACAACTTCTTCAAACTAGAAATGTCCCCAGAGAAAAGATAAAATCCAGGGTATTATGAGTAAGTTATGGTTTCAGAGTAAAGTCTCAAAGCTAGAAGACCTTTGTTGGGACCTCCTAAAGAGTTAAGGGAATGCTTAGTAGGCCTTCTAAGAATATTAAGTCTCTGCCTCTTAGACTGCCTCCACTAGAAGAGAATGTTAAGGAAATACATTGTAGACACTTTAAACTTGACAAAAAGCATCTAAGAACCTTAGGAGTATGGTTCCACAGTATTCCTATTCTGAGGCCAAAGGAGAAAAGAGAAAAGGGGATGTCTTGGAAAGAGAAAAGGACTATGGCCTTTGTGTCAGTGAATGGATTGTAATTTGGTATAAGGAAGACTGCACATTTTTCTAAAGGAATTATCTCAGCTTGCACTCAAAGGGACAGATACAGTATAGAGAAAGCATTTAGAGCCCCAATCTTCTTCAAGCAGGAAATAAATGAGGAGGCTGCTCAGTGTCAAAAAGGGCCATTTCTCATGGAAAAGAAAAGAAAATTCAGATGATGGAAACATGAGCCCAGAGGAAAGAATGAAGAATTATTTTCTGAAGTAAGACTGGTCCTTCACCAAGGAACTAGCAACATGTGCCCTGTAGAATTTCAAAATTCTGACACAATGACTGCTATGATATCATTTATTGTTATTATTTTACAGTAGTAGGGTACATTGTAGTTTTCCTATGCCTGTCTCATCATTATATGTTTTGGGTGGGTGAGTGGGGAGAGGACTCTTTATTTCACAATTTTTCAGATCAAAAGGAAGTATACTCAAGGAGCTATTTCAAAGGAGGCTTATTTGCTCTGAACCTAACTTAGATGATATGATTCTGGATTTTAAGTCGTTTCTGTAATGGAATAAAACTTTGTTGGTCTTAGAAGAGAATGAGTGTATTTTGCATGAAGGAGGATCATACATTTTTGGAGCCAGAGGGTAGACTGTGATGCCATGCATCCAAGAATGCCACATCTTTTCCTTCCTTCCCTGTATGCATTACCCCCATTGAGGTGGAATCTGTTTTTACCTTTCACCACCAGTCTTAGTAACTTGCTTAACCAATAGAATATAGTGGAAGTGACATTCTGAAACTTCTGAGCTTAGATCATAAGAAGACTTGTAGCTTCTGCTCAAGCCTCTTAAAAGGCTTGCTCTTAGAATGCAAAGAAGAATTCAATTGCTTTATAAGATGTTTGATTTCATCAAGACTTTTTTTTTTTCTGAAAAGAAACAAAAGCTAGCCACATGGGGAGTCCACATTTAGAGAAAGAGAGATAGTTAACCCACTGCCAGCACTTACAGGCATCCCAGTCCAGGCAGCACACATGGGATGCCTCCAGCCTCAAAACCATATGACTGTAATGCTAAAATGGATGGATCCTGAATGAGAACTACCAAGCTCAGCTCATCAACCCCCAGAGGAAAGAGAGATATAATAATGCATTGTTGTTTTAAGGCACTAAACTTTGTGATGCTGTCTTATAGAGCAGTGGATAACTGGAACAATTAGTAGCATTTCATTTTTCACATAAGCATATATGTGAAGTCTGCACATAGACAAAAATTTGTAGTGGCTGAGTCCATATTGAATTGCTTAGATATCAGTTCATAAAGCTAGATCACTGCATATTTGATTTGCTTAACTTGAAGAGACAGAGCAGTGGAAAAAGACCAGGTTTCCAATTCTAGTTCTACCACTCAATAGTTGTGTTTTTGAGCAAATCAGTATTTAAATACATTGGGTCTCAAATTTCCTCATCTATAAAATGGGACTAACATTCTTTTCCCCTTCCTACTCTACAAAATTATGTTAAAATTGAGGTAGATACTGGATATGAAAATTCCTAAAGAGCTCTAGAGCATGACAATAATCAAATATAAGGGCATCTGAAGTGAGTCTTTGTAGGAAAGAAATTTGGTCTCAGTGGAATATCTAGTTTGAATGGGGAAAAAAAGTGTTCAGTCAGTGGAAGTCATGGTATAAGTTATGAAAAATCTATACCAGAGATAACTGTACAGATTTTGGGATCCTAATGTGATATGGCTAATGAATCAATATGGAATGGCCTCTTACCAAGAGGCCAAAACATATGATGGGAGATTGTATTAGTTTTCTATTTCTGTGCAACAAATTCCCCCCAAACTTAATGGCTTAAAACAATGTGCCCTTATTATCACACAATTTTTCCAAGTCAGGAATCTAAGTTTGGGGCTTAGCTAGATGGTTCTGGCTTGGAACATCTTTATGAGATTGTGGTTAAGCTGTAGGCTAGGGCACAGTCATCACCTGAAGGCTTGATCAAGGCTAGAGATCCATTTCCAAGGTGACTGATTCACATAAGCTGTTCATAGGAAGGCTCAGTTCCTTGCCATATGGACCTCTCCATAGTGTTGTTTCATGAATGTACTCACAACATGTCAGCTGGTTTCCCCTAGGGTATGTGATCTGAGACAGAACAAAGTGAGAGTCTCCCAGCTTTCATGACCTAACCTCAGAAATCACATGCCATCATGCCTGCAATATCCTATTTGATAGATCCACCCTATTCTTTTTGGAAGGGACAGGAGTACATAAGGATAATAATACTAGGTAGGGCCATTTCAGAGGCAGGCCACCAGGAAAGCATAGAGTGTACAAAATAAAAGAGGAGGAAGATTATGAGGAGGGGATAAAGAGAGAAAGGAAATGTGGCTGCATTGCAATGTCATAAAACCAAAGGTGAAAATCAGCACATGGAGAAAAGTCTGTAGGAAAAGTGGAATTAAGAAAGGGATGGTGATACAGGTGAATTTGCCACCTTCCCTGTATCTCCTGTCTTTCAGCACTACAGCTTTATGAAGTCTCTTATTCCATAAGTCATACTCAGTACGAAGACATAAATCTGGGAATTGGCCTCGCCTGCTGTGAGCCAATCATTTCCTACATCATGATGCCTTCATAGGGGTTCTGAAATTACAGAGCATGGGTGGCAAAGGGACTTATGCATACAGTGGGCAAGCAGTAGGGCTTGTGATCAAACTGGAGCTTGTCTGACGCTTCTGCCCTTATTCATCCCCCCACACTGTCATATTGTATTCCAGCACTGAGAGAACCTGAACATCCTAACTTTTGGTGTCTTTATCCCATGAGTTTCCTTGATCATTTTCAGGAGCAGAAATTCTCTGATTCAATATTGAGATCAGAGCCTTCTTGGTCATTTTTGTCACCTGCTGTCACCTTTTACATATTCTTATTTCACTGGCTTGCCATCTTCTTTCATATCTCAGCCTCATACTTCTTTGTGTATCTTTTCCTCTGTTGCTATTTGTCTCTGTTAATAGGCTTATTTATCCTCATTTCAAGAGACAAAGATTGAAGGATGCTACTGCCAAGTCATGAAGTGTTAAAGACACTTGGAGGGAAACAGTACAGAGACATCTTTTCATCTGACCTAAGTAAAAGCTAGACCACACTATAGTAGAGGTGTATTTTAAACTTCCTTTTCCATGGGGGGAAATGAGCTTAGACAAGAAGAAATTCAGAGGAACAGGCAGATGGTACAAATGTCTATGTTTTTGAGTGCTAAGTTGAGAATGATAGACTTTTGATTGACATTATTCTGATCTTGGATCCTTTTGAAGAACTATATCCATTTTACAGGAAGGGGAAAAAGAGATGAGGGAAATTTTGGGACTGTCAGTAGGAACCAGAATACCAGGAATCATCACTCTGTGCACAGGAACAATCTTCTCAACCTTACTGCTTCTTTTTAACCCCCAGAAAGATCTTGTTTCAACATATACACACATATATGCAGAGTCACATAAAAAATACTTCTGGTTAGTTTGTTTTAGTTTCTTGGCCTCTTTCAACCTGTAGCTCTCTGCATTTTCATTGTTTAGCAGGCTCTGGCCTTCTGCTAAAGCAAAATAATGCAGGGCTTGACCTTCTGAGCGGTTGATTGTTTGCTGTGCCATCTAGAAGAAATAAAGGATCTTCAGATATGAATTGTCGTAAGGGCTTTATTGGGGTGTCGGCATTTCATGGGTTTCTTTATGGCAGCATTAAATGAGTTGACATACCATAAACTGTCCCACAAAGTGGGGAGGGTAGCTGGAAAGTAAAACCAAACCAAACCAAACAAAACCAAACCCAAAAAACTATCCTGGACACAATCAAGCTATCATTTCCCTAAATTACTAACCCTCTGTGATGTTCAGGTCAGGTTGCTTCTCTTCCCTTCTATATGCTAGGATGGAGTGGGCTACAAAAGCAATCAAATTCTATAAAAGTTAGAAAGCAGAACACCTGGGTGGCTACAATTCCTACCAAACTGGAAAGAGTGTCAGAATACCCTTTGAGACACCACCAACATAATGGCCAAGGGCTCTCCATTCTCGGAAATTTTTAGGAATCAAGCAGATCCCTTAAATATTTTATAACTTTTGTGATACAGCATTCTCTCTGGAAGCAGATGACTCGATTGGTCAATTTGGTTAATACTGTGCTAATATGCCTGTCAAGAAAAAACTTTATTTATGCTGGCGGTACCCTCTCTCTTTGTACCCCCTTTCCTCATGCTTGGTGAGCTGTTAGAGGACAGTGACTGGGTGGGAGACACACTGCCCAGGCCACGTGTCTCACTTTGACAGAAATGGGAATTATACCATTTGCCACTTGAGGACTGTGGAGATTTTTGAGTGTGTCTTAACAGCTAGCTGGCTTGCATAGTGTTTTAATTGGAGGCACAGTCTGATAGGAAGGATCTTTGGAGAAAGGGTTAATTTCTAATGCTGCACACTGGGAGAAGAGCTCTCACCAGACACAGACCCCATGATTTTCATCCCCTCAAACCCTTGGACTGTACGGTTCTTCATGCTGAGAAGCTTCTCAACATAGCACAGCATTGTTGGCAGGATAATGACCCAGAAGGGAGCAGGTGGAGGAACTCCTGACCCTCAGACCCAGCTGAGCACCATCTGGGTGTAAAGGTGTGCATGAGGGTGAGATGAAGGGTCATTTTGGAGGCCTGGATCCTGCCCTCTCATCTCCGGGTAATCTATGAAGTTTAGACTCTGTGAAGAACTCAAAGCCTGTAACTTGAGGTAGGAAGCTCCTGGGCTGCATATCAAATACTTGTTGAGGAGTGTTGGACAAGAAGAGGAAGCAGCCAAGTGGACTGTACCATCCACTCAGCACAGAGTGTTTAAGGAAAGGCTATTGATCATCTGACCATCCACACTCTGTGTTTGTCCAAAAAGGGCCTCTTGCTGGTGAGCCTTATTTTTCTGTATCCCAAGAATGCTAGTTTTCACCTGCTAGGTCCTAGGACATCCCTCCTTGAATCACAGAGATTATAATAGTGGTACATTCTGATGAAAGAGAGAGGGAGGGAAAGGCTGAGGAAAAGGGCCAGTCCTTGACTCCAGAAAGAGCCCAAGTTCACGCTGGAGTGTGTCAAAGGCAGGCACTCAAGGATGTGCTTCTCCACCCCACTACAGAGGCTCCCTGGTCAAGGACCCACAAGCTGGCAGTGGGTGAGTTAATTTTCTCTTTGTCACTGAGGCCACTGGAGTTTGCACTTGTGTCTGTTCTGTCTGACTGGAGGATGGCCTTCATTTTATTCCTTGAAGTGTTCTGCCTTGTGTAAGGGCCAACTTTGATATCCAAGATCACAAGGTTCTCTTCCATGTGGCAGATGAAATGGAGACTTTTTTCCCGTTCTTCAAGGCACAGTGAGGGGGCAAGATTTATTCATAGATCTTTCTGGCTTCCTCATGTGTGAATTTATACAAACCTCTCAAGGTATATGTGAACAAATGTACATATGTGGACACAAATGCCTCCTCTCGAGAGGTAGAATGGTGCAGGGGCTGCTTGCATGGACTCTGGCACAGACTCTCTGGTTTGAATACAGATTTTACCACTTACTAGCTCTGTGCAGTCTTTAGCTAGGGGTGTCTTAGTTTACCCATCTGCAAAATGGGATAACTAATGATATAGACCTCATAGTGTTGTTGTGGAGATTAAGCAAGTTAATACATATAAAGCTTTTAGGACTGTACGTGGCATAAAAATAAGTTCTATATGTTAGCTATTACTATTTTACTGTCATCTCTTCCTTTACTCCAGAAATGTGAGCTTTAATGCAGGAACTGCTGGTGTCTCAAAACCAATGCAGTTTCTCTTATGAATTTCTCAGCACTTGGAAGTTTATGTGTTTGACCCATCCCTCTCCAGCCAGGGTACCTGGGTGTGACAAGTTTGGACTTCTCATGAGGGCACAACTATATTTGACCTTGTCTTCATCTAGCCCTACACTTGTGCTACCCCAGGTTTGATAACTATCTCTTCCCCTAAAGTAAGAGAACAAGAAGAAAAAGTGGGTAAGCATGTCAAAGTCTGACAAGGCCTTTTGCCCTATTATAAAGTTCAAGTTTATATACAGATCTATTAGAGATATGATATAATCATATTAGTTTACATATGCATGTACAAAAGCTCCTCTCTTTACAGACACTTTAGTATGTAAATCCAATGTGATATTTATAAGCAATAAGTACCTATCCATCAGTTTAAATCTAAATTTCATTTCATTGTATCCACTTGCCTCTTTTTAGTACCATATTCATTATGCTTGTTATTTTTGCACTAGAAAGGCAGTATGAAATTGATAATAATCACAAAATACCTCAGCAGTAAGTCAAACATAACTTAGAGTGGATGTATTTGTAGCTGGGGATCTTTGTAAGTTGAAGTTTCCTTTTGTATAAATTATAACCTGCATTACCATGTAAGTGAGGTTTGGGTCTATATAAGCAGGCTCATTTTTGTTGACCAGTGGAATTAGCATCATGATGTAGCTGAAGAGGCACTGGGGCTGGTATGAGAGGCAAGGTCCTCAGGTGTGGTTGTGTCCTGCACAAGGGCCTTTGTTGGGGAGAGTGGGAGGTGTGGTAAAGAGTTGAAATCCAGCCTGTCCTCTGCTTGGCTCAGCACTCCATCAGCTACAGAAGTGGCATGTGCCCAGCAGAGGTGCCTGGGTCTAATTGTTATTTTTTTTTTAATTTGTAGTAAATGCTAAAAATAGCCCTTAGCAAGTATGAGTTCAAGTCCTGACAAATCAAATTACTAGCTAACCCTGTGAACTTGGGAAAGTCAATCTTCTGAAAGGCACATATAGCTACGTGACAGGGATGTCATGAGCAATGAGAAAAGATACATACCAAAGAAGATATGCTATTAATTCCCCAATTTACATTTCTCTCTCCATGTCAGCGTCTGTTGTAGGCACTGGGAGCACGGTGGTGAAGAAGACAAAAAGCCCTCTGGAGGCCTCCAGACACGTCCACTTGATGTCCCCATGATTACCTCAAGTTCAGCATGTCCACAACAAGAATGAACATCTCTTTTCCAACCTTGCTCTTCTTCCTGTATTTCCTATCTCACAGACCTGCGTTACATTGACCACAGAAGTGTGTTAGACCCATTCCCATTCACCCCACATTTAATCATGAAGACCTGTTACTTCTATCCCTTTAATATTTCTTCTCTACAATTGTTACTGCTTCGGTTCCATTTCTTGTATCTTTTTGCAGAAATGAGGATGATAACGAGGATGTTAATGGTGACACTGATGTATTAATGCAACAGATATTTACTGAGCACCCATTGTGTGCCAGACAAATGTTTGCAGTCAAAAAATAGTCACTACTCAACCCGACATCATCAGTCACTAGGAAAATGCAAAGTAAAACCACAATGAGATACAACTATGTTCTTATTACTTTGCCTAAAAACAACAACAACAAGCTGTTAATTCCAAGTTTGGCAAGGATGCAGAGCAACTGGAACTGTCACACATTGTTGGTAGGAATGGAAAATAGTACAGTCACTTTGGAAAAGAGCTTGGCAGTTTTTTATAAAATGAAATGTACATTTACCATGCAACCTGGCAATCCCACTCCTAGGTATTTGCCCACGTTAGAAAGAAAGATATGTTCACATAAAAACTGTATGTGAATATTTATAGTTTCTTCACTTACAATCTTCAAAATATTGGAAACAACCCAAGTGTCCTTCAGCCAGGGAATGAATAAACTGTGTTATACCCATACAGTGGAGTCCTACTCAACAATAAAAAGGGAAGAGCTATTGATACACACAACAGCGTGGATGAATCACAAATGCATTAAGCTACGTGGAAAGTCAGACTCAAAAAGCCCGTGACTGTATAATTTCATGTACATGACTTTCTGGAAAAGGCAATTCTTTCTGGATAGACAACAGAGGAGCCATCTCCAGAGGTGAGGGCTGACAAAGAAAGGGACATGGAGGATTAAATCCTGGTCTGTGGGATTGTCACACTGACTTGCTCTGTGGCCTCACCACACAGCTTCATGCTCAGGTTCCACTCCCACTCCTCCAGGTTGCTCGTGTGACCTTTCTAAAACAAACCAGTGTCAGGACTCTGGTGTGGAACAGTGACTGGCAGTTGCTTAGTATTCAAATACCTCCGTAGATATGATTCAAGGCCTTAGCGATTAGGGCAGGCGGCCCCTCCCAAACTTGTCCTGCTGGCCTCCCCCTCCTTGCCTTCCTGTCCCTTCCTGCCTCCACACACTTTTTCCTTTAGGTCTTCAGAATTACTTGAAGTTTACTCTATTTAGCACCTCTAAGACACCCCCAAATGATCTTCCCTTTGTTTGGATCTCTCCTCCTTTCTTTCTTAGCCTAAGCAGCTCCTATTCCTCCTTTAAAAGCCAGCTGGAGGGCGCCTGGGTGGCTCAGTGGGTTAAGCCTCTGCCTTCAGCTCAGGTCATGATCTCAGGGTCCTGGGATTGAGGCCCACATTGGGCTCTCCACTTGGCGGGGAGCCTGCTTCTCCCTCTCTCTCTCTGCCTACTTGAGATCTCTCTCTGTCAAATAAATAAAATCTTAAAAAAAAAAAAAAGCCAGCTGGAGTGTCACCTACTCCAGGAAGTCATCTGGTGTTCACAGTGCATGCTTGTTTCACAGTTTCATCGAACCAATACATGGACTATCTTGGAGTCAACCTGCCTAGGTGGTGAATTCTTTTTATTATTATTATTATTATTAATTAATTTTTTTTAAGTAGGGTCCATGCCCAGCTTAGAGCCCAACACGGAGCTTGAACTCATGACCCTGAAATCAAGACCTGAGCTGAGATCAAGAGTCTGACATTTAACTGACCGAGCCATTCAGGCACTCTGTAGACAGTGAATTCTTAGAGGTGGGGACCCGGACAGGTACCTAATAAGTATGAATAGAATCTCCTTCTAATTATAAACAGCTGTTATTACCGTAGAGTTAAGTCTCTATTATCTCAGCATGGAAACATGTATATATGACATATCTGTTTCAATTTATTATGATTTACTCGGTCTTTTCTCATATCTTTGCAACCAGTGGGTTATGAACAAGAACTGAGGTGGGAAGAGTGAATGAGGGGCAGTCACACATACAGGCGCGTTTTCTGGGGATCATCTTGTTCTTTCCCAATTGTGTTAATTTTAGTTGGGACAGGTGAATGGTAGTGACAAAGATAAACATAAGGGAAGTCCTTGCTGTTTGGAAAATGTGGCTGGTTAAAGAATGTGTAACTCAGTATGAAGTATGTGGGGTGAGTCTAAATGACTCAGGTGCAGTGGTTTGCCTGGAAGGAAATTAAGGGAGGTAGTCAGTCATCTGTGTCTTGGCATGGGCCAGCTGGCATCCATGTGGGCTGTGTTGTGGTTAATAAGGATGAGGTCTGTAGCACTGGGACATCTGACTTCAGCAGCAGTAATAACTATTAGGTGGACTTTGGCTCTGCAAGTGTTTAGGAGGCCTGGAGGGACATGCCTGTGAGTCTAAGCTGTTCTTTGTAATTCCCTCAACTGCCCTTGGCTGACCTAGTTATTAAGAAATCTTAACTCCCCAATCTTGTTAGCTAAACAATCACTCTTGCTTCACATGTAAACATATATGTGTGCTTTCATTTTAATCTCTCGGGGTCCTAGGTTTTATTTAACAAAAGTGAATCTTCAAACTTGAAGGGTCTTTTGATATTCTCAGAATCAACATCCATTACTAATGTTACAAGGTACAATCTCTGACAACATGCATGTCTGGGAGGGGAGAAGCAGAGGAAAGGGCCCGAGAAAAGCTGGAAAGTCGGAGGGCTCGGTTCATATGCCACTGTCTATAAGTGGCTTCTGTATGCTCCTACCCCTCCTGAGGAGGATCCTGCAGAGGCAGCATGCTCCCATGATCATCTATGGAGCTCTTAAGATGAGCTCTCCTGACTGCCATGTTGAAAATGTCAGCCCCAGATGGTCTGATGGTTACATTTTCTCAAAACAGTTGGGAGCCTCTGCCAACTTCTTTAAGAAATGGAAAAGATAATTTTTCAAAATGCTGATTAACAGAGCAAAATGTACTTGAGCTGGTAACAGCTTTTTTTCCCTCCTCCCTTCATCCACTTGCTGCAAAACAACCTATGGTGATTCAAAACTTGAGAAAGGAGCTCATGGCTTTACCAAGAGGCAATACTTTAGAGGAAGGTAAAAATGTGGTAGAAAAGAGGGAGAAACAACCCTCAGGGATTGTGGAGTATCAGAGGCTTCCTGCCGTTCACATCCCCCCACACCACAAGACTCTGAGGGGTCCATACCTTGCTTGCCAGCCAGTGATTCAGATGCCTGTCCTGTGGCTCATAACTCAGCAAGTCTGCCAGAACTCCATCCATCTTTGTCTGTCCTGCTGTGCCTACCTCTGGGATTTAAAATTTACATCTGCCCAGAGACTTCCTGAGAAATGAACTGAAGCATGATAATGTGGGACTGAACACACTCAACAAACTTCTGTTGTTCTTGACCCTGCTGTCAAGTTTCCTCTTACTCCCTGACAAGCCTTGAGGAGGCCTGAACCAACATTCCAGCCCATACTCATAGAAGGCAACCAGCTGGCCCATGTTTCTTTGAGGTAATCAGAAGCCTGACTATGAACTGGTAGTTGGATACAGGTTATTTTCTTTCATCATGCCTGAGCCCTTGTGTTTCTGACAGGCCTGGTGACTGGATTCCAGCTCCTGCTCTGGGATTTAAAGAATTTCACCATCTTCTGTTCCTGACCCTGAATATGTCAAGGTCTCCAATTGTATTCCTATAGAGGGGAGCTGAGCAGCCTTCAGTCCTGAACCTACTATCTAATTTTAATTTTTCACTAGATATATCAAGTATGGGGCAAAAGCAAGAGGATGGATGTGGGAGTGTAGCAGACATTTAGGAGAGATCACACAGACTCCCCCTGCATCTTTTTCTGGGTGGAAAAGTAATCCAAGGTGTTTGGACATGTGATCCTGCAAGATGATTAATCTAAATGAGATGAAGTTAATGTTTCCTTCCCCTGAAACCTTCCAGATTTGGATCTCAGAGCCAGAAGTGTCCACCATCAAGAGAATCAGGAGCTGTGAGGGTTCTGCTAATTTCAGGTCCTCACTCCACACAGTGGAGGAGTGTTGCACTCTAGGCTTCTGCTTGGTCAAGTGATCATCGACACATCTTCCACCTTCAAAGGCACTTGAGGGTCTGCAGACCAGGCACTGGCTTGTTCTGAGAGGGGTCTTGCCTTTCTGCCCTGAGGTTGCTCATGTAAGAGAGCAGGTGTTCTGTGACATTCTCAGCTACTCTTCTTTTCCCTCTGAGTTCTAGGAATCTTCCCTGGGTTTATTCTGATGTCCCTAGCCTTTACCCATTCAGAGGGGAGAGAGCTGTTTGGTTCATGCAGAGGTTTCTGGATCTAACCTTGTTTTTTGGCTGTGCCCTCTTACTCTGCATCTCTTTTGTCCTGGTGTGCTCAGCTGGTTTCTCTGCAGTATGTCTGGTACACATAGAGTCGATGTTTACCTATTGATCTGTCATCTGCCAACAGTTGTGGGCAGAATGAAAGTGGATCTAGTACCTTAGGAGCTATGTGACATTTGAACAGCTAGATTAGTCTTTCTCAAATCCCCTTTCTAACTTGCTAGTGACAGGAGATGGTTGAAGTTGCATTAGCTCCTCCAGTATATTAAGCAAGTAATTAATGATGGAAGTGAACTCAGTGGAATTGAGTTCAAGGCCCTGATTTATCTTAATCCCAGGGCCTCTTAATAATTTTTTACCTGGGGGCGCCTGGGTGGCTCAGTGGGTTAAAGCCTCTGCCTTCGGCTCAGGTCATGATCCCAGGGTCCTGGGATAGAGCCCCACATCGGGCTCTCTGCTCAGCAGGGAGCCTGCTTCCTCCT
Source organism: Taxidea taxus jeffersonii (assembly GCA_003697995.1). NCBI lineage: Eukaryota > Metazoa > Chordata > Mammalia > Carnivora > Mustelidae > Taxidea > Taxidea taxus. Next base: position 13,276 of record RCUC01051911.1, on the reverse strand, counting down.
CTCTCTCTGCCTGCCTCTCTGCCTACTTGTGATCTCGAGCTCTCTGTGTTAAATAAATAAATAAAATCTTAAAAAAATAAAAAAATAAAAAAAATAATTTTTTACCTGCAAACTTAGACTCTTAGTTCACACTATACTAATTAGCATTTATCAACATGTTGGTTTCTTAAACTTTCCTTTAGTATTATGGCTCTTACTACCTAACACACACTCATGCATGCAAGGAAGCATATCTGCAGGTATATTCTTTCAGTTTATAAGGTCAGATGCAGACTCCCTAGCTATATATATGTATTTAAGTAGTCTCCATGCCCAGAGTGGAGCCTAATGTGGGACTGGAACTCACAACCATGAGATTAAGACCTGAGCAGAGATCAAGAGTTCAATCCTTAAGCAACTCCACCCAAGTGCCCCCCACCCACCAGCAATACTTTTTAATCCTCTTTATTGAAGATACTTCTAGGATATTTGTTCAAAGGACCATGATTAAAAGCAGGTATGATCTTTAGCTTTAAGAAACATTCAAACACCCAGAAATTCCACTACTAGGTATATTCTTTTTTTTTTTTTAGAGAGATAGAGACAGACAGACAGACAGACAGAGTGGGAGCAGGGGGGAGGGTCAGAGGGAGAAGAAGAGAGACAATCTTAAGCAGACTTCACACCCAATGCAGTGCCCAATGAGGGTCTCAATCTCATTACACTGAAATTATGACTTGAGCTGAAATGACAACCAACTGAGTCACCAGGCACCCCCTAGGCATATTCTTAAGAGAAATAAAACATAAATCCAAAAATACCTGTACAAAAATGTTAATGGAAGCTTTATTCATCATAATGGTCAATAAATAGAAATAATCCAAATATCTGTGAACTGATGAGTGGTTAATTAATTAATTAATTTATTCCCAAGTTTTTATTTAAATTCCATGGAATAAATGGAATAAATTCCATTAATATTACATACCATGTAATATTAGTTTCAGTTATAGAATTTAGTGGTTCATTACTTACATATAACACCCTGTGCACTCCTTAATACCCATCACCCATTTAGCTCATATACTATTTTTCTTTCTCTGACTTATTTCACTTAGTATAATACTGAGGAGTGGCTAATTTAAATGTGGTATTTCCACACAATGGAATATTATTTAGCTGTTAAAAAAAGAAGTGCTGATAGATGATATAAGATAGGTGAACTTTGAAAACATTATACCAAATGAAAGAAGCCAGACACTAAATACCACACAATATATGACTTCATTTACATAAAATATCCAGCATGTGTAGATCTATAGACACAAAAAGTATGTTAGTAATTGCCTGGGGCTAGTGAAGGGAGGGATTGGGGTAAAATAGGAGTGCCAGATAATGAATATCAATTTTCTTTGGGGGGTGATGAACATAACCTAATACTGAATGTGGTAATGATTGCAGAACTCTGTGAACATACTAAAAACTACTGAATTGTATATTTTAAATGGGTGAATTGTATGGCATGTGGATTATGTTTTTTTTAAATATTCAAACAAGTGAACACAATTTTTTTCTACCTAAAATTCAAAATATATTCTGCAGGGTTATTTCTCCCTTCATCCTTCACACAAAAATTCTTGTATCTCACAGGGACATAGTCTAGCAAGTTGGCCAAATGAATGCTCTCCCATCCTCTATGGGAGGCAAAGCACAGGTGTTAGGTCTAACCAGAAACAAATTGGAAACCCTAATGTTGGAAGAAATTTATCTCCTGACATTTTCTGCTTCTTATATAACAAGTTGGGAGATTTTTATCTCTAGGTTTTACTGTACAAAAATAGCATTAATGCTGCAATATTCTATCCTCTGGGTTGCCTGCACTCATTTCTTTGATGAGCTAGGAAGAGCGATGGAGACAGCATATTGGGGAGATGTGGGGGAGGAGGAGTTGCTCTTGCCAGAAACTTGGGAATCATCCTTGACATGTCCCTTTCTCCTGCCCTCCAGAGTTTAACCAATTGCCAGATTGTGTGATCTGTCACCTGAATATCTCTGTTTCTCTCTATCTCCACTACTGTTACATGAGCTGTCATCCTCCTCCTTCTTCATCAGGAACATCTTCATCACCCTCTTTCCCCTGAACTACCATAATAACTTCTTTAACTGTTCTCCTATATCATATACACCTTCACTCCCCGCCCCCCACCCCGCTCACCTGCCACCCTTCCAAGCCTGTACTTCAATATCTGATCAAAGAGAGTATTTAAAAATGCAAACCTGACCTGAAAATCCTCCATTTTAAAACACATTTTTTCCTCCAAAATTCTTCTGAAGTCCAGAATCCTTCAAAGTTTAGAAGATCTGCCTGTCTTTGTAACTCATTCTTCTCCAGCCACATTGGTGTCTCAGACCTTGAACTAACCTGTGAAACTCCTTCATGCTTGAGAATTGTGTGCATGCTATTCCTTCCACCACACCACTCTCCCAGCCTCTCCTGCTCCTAATGAATTTCTCCTTGTCTCTCATGTTTCATCCTAAATATCATTTTCTCAGCAAAGCCTCTGCTCTTTCCCTCCTGGTGCCTCATTACATGTTCTCTTATTCCCAGTGCTCCCCCTTTGGAGGTTTGGAGCACTCATTGCAGTTATAATGAATTGTTTGTGCAATTATTTGTTTTATGTCTGTCCCTAAAACTAGTCTACAAGCTTCTGAAGATTATTCCCTAATGTGCCTCCAATGTCTGATCCAGTTCTGGCCAAACAGTTTATCCTCAATCACTATCAGAAAATGAAGGCAGAATAGAAATCAGGGAAGAAGGAAGATGAATGGGAAAGCTTTGAGGAAGCAGAGTCAGCGGTGAGTGAGTGAGGCATCCTGGTCACTGGGGCTTGTTGGGCCAATGCCTGACCATACCAAGTGGTTTTGGCCAAAGCCATGGCAGAAGAGTTGGTGTGAGTGGGGATGCTGGTGGTACTGGGTGGGGAAGCACTTTCAGAGGTTGCTCCATGGTCAGTGGACTCTGGCAAAGTCAAGGCCTGTGGGAAGGCAACACTGTGAAGGCAGCAGGCTGGGGAGCGGGAACAAGGTTTCAAATGGCCCTATCACTGTAATATGTCCCTGAATCTAATGAAAATGGGAGGAGGTCTTTGTCACCTCCGGAAGGAAGCCGCCATTTACAGCTGCTCTCTGAAAAGTGCCATCTGTTCTGCTCTGGGCCATCATTGGTGACAGAGGCTGGTGTTCTGGGGATCACGCACTTATTTTATAACCACTTGTTGCTACTGGATAATCAGGGTTTTCACTCCAAGAAGGGTTATATTCTACACTGCCTTGCCACCAGCACACATGGACATGTATCTGCTCTGCCCTTACACATCCTCCAGAGTAGAAACCACAGCTGCTCAAGAGGCAGCAGTTTTTATGTGGCTGGAGTCAGACACAGATTCAAATTCCTACTCAGTCATTACAAAGTGTATAACCTGGGCATGGCCTATTACTTGGAATCCATAAAGCCTGGTAATCCTCATTTGCAGACTGGGCATAATAATAGGACCTACACCCATAACATTGCCATAAGAATACGATAAAATATTCCATGTAAAACCCTTAGTACTTGGAAGAAAAATTAAATAAATATTAGATATTTTATTAGAAATTTGTTCTGGTGCCTTACTACCCTTCACGCAAAGATCTGTTGTACTAATAACTTATGAACTGACATTCTTACAGATCTACTTTATGCCAATGTTCTCCGGCTGCACTTCAGTTGAGTGTAGGGAACAGATGGCCCTCATTCCCCTGATGGTGACTATGGGGTGTTCATGAGGTCAAGGACTGGGAGTTTGTTACTACAGAGACCAGGTAGCCTTTCCTTTAAGACTCAGGTTGCCTTACTAACTCTAGCCAGTTTCTGGTTTATGCAGAAGATGACTATAAAGAAATCTGAATTCGAATAAAAATCTGCTTTGCTACTCACGAGAGCTGGAACCTTAGGCAAGCCACTTAATTTCTCCAAATCTCACTCTCCTCGTTTATAAAATCAATATCAACCTTTTGCTCTCTGGCTTATTGAGAGGATTAAGCAAAATCACATGTATTCAGAAGCCTAGAACAGAGCCTGAAGCATAGCTGTCATGTTAAACAGTTTCTTAAATTTGGATCTGATTGTTATTGGTCAATGTCAATCTATCTCCAAGTTAGGAAAGCACATTTCGAGCCATATCGCCTACCCACCGGAGGCTCAGCAGCACTGCTGTCTGAGTGGATGAGGCATATTTTTCCATTTATGTACCTCAACCTGTTCCAGTTCCTTTAGTATCTGTGTGGAGGTTCTTTTTCCTTACCAAAAAAGTATAGTTTGAACTTGTTTCAGTTCTATTCTAACTTTTTTCAATGGTCTCCTGAATTCCCAGTTCCCTTTTCTCTCCATACTACTCCATTAGTGATCTTTCGAAAATGCAGATCTGACTATGACCCTCTCCAGTTTAAAATTCTTGGTTGTTTCCCTTTCACTTTGAGGATTATGACTTATCCGGCCATCTCCTGCTGCACCCAAGCCACCCCAAAGTGTGCGGTTTCCAGAGTGGTCCAGCCTCTTTCACACCTTCTTCCCTTTCTTCTGTGTTATTTCAAAAGTCTTGGAATGACTTCCAACATAACTCCACAACTCAATTTTACTTCTTATCTTTCAAAACTCAGCTGTAAGTGAAAGGACAAGCCTCAGATGGAGAAAATATTCGCAGATCATATAGCTGATGAAGGACTTGTATCCAGATTATATAAAGGACCCTCAAAACTCAATAATAAGAAAAAACACCACAGAAAAAAAAATCACACAAGATTTGAATGGACACTTCGCCAAAGAAGATATACAGATGGCAAACACATGAAAAGTTGTTCAACATGCTTAGTCAATGGCAATATACAAGTTAATACCTCAGTGAGATATCACTACACATCAATTAGAGTGGTTCAAATTAAAAAGACTGACCACATTAAGTGTCAGTGAGGATGTTGAACAGCTGGAACTCTTCCACATTACTACTGGGAATACAAAATGATATGATCACCTTGAAAAAATGGCTTGGCAGCTTCTTTCTCTCTTTCCCTTTCTTTCTTTCTTTCTTTCTCTCTCTCTCTCTTTCTTTCTTCCTTTCTTTCTTGTCTGAGATTCATCAGTCTTACACAATTCACAGCACTCACCATAGCACATACCCTCCCCAGTGTTCATCACCCAGCCAACCTATCCCTCCCATGCCCTTCTACTCCAGCAGCCCTCAGTTTGTTTCCTGAGATTAAGAGTCTCTTATGGTTTGTCTCCTTCTCTAGTTTCATCTTGTTTCATTTTCCCCTCCCTTCCGCTATGATCCTCTGTCTTATTTCTCAAGTTCCTTGTATCAGTGAGATCATATAATAAGTATCTTTCTCTGATTGACTTATTTTGCATAGCATAATATCCTCCTGTTCCATCCACATCATTGCAAATGACAAGATTTTGGTTTTTTGATGGCTGCATAGTACTGTATTCTATTGTGTATATATATATATATATATATATACATATATATATATATATATACCACATCTTTTTTATCCATTCATCTGTTGATGGACATCTAGGTTCTTTTCATAGTTTGGCTATTGTGGACATTGCTGCTATAAACATTGGGGTGCACATGCCCTTTTGGATCACTATATTTGTATCTTTGGGGTAAATACCCAGTAGTGCAGTTGCTGGGTCGTAGGGTAGCTTGGCAGTTATCCCTACCCTATGATCCAGCCATTACCACTAGGCATTCAATCAAGAGAAATGAAAGCATATATTCACACAAAGAATTACATATGAATGTTCATATGGTTTGCTTATAGTAGCCAAAACCTAAAAACACCATCAGATGCCCATCTTCAGGTAGAGTCATACAATGGAATGCTACTAGTGACAAACAGGGATGAACTATTCATACATGCTACAACATATGAATCTCAGAATAATTATGCTGATGAATGAGGACAGACCAAAAAAGCCCCAGCATGTGCCATATGATTCCATTTATATAAAATTCTAGGAAACGAAAAGTAATGTATAGTGACAGAAAGTAGATCAGACTCTATCTGGGGAGTGCAGGTAATAGGGGGGAGAAGGAAAGGTTACAAAGAGGCATGAAGAAGCTTTGGGTTAGTGAATATGTTCATTATTTTGATCATGGTGTGGTTTCATGAGTATACACATATATCAAAACACACCAAATTGTACACCTTAAGTATGTTCTGTGTATGTCAAATATATCTTAACAAAGCTGTTACAAAAATTAAAAAAAAAAAACAGCAAAGGAAAAAAAACACCAAACTTAGCTCTAGTGTCCTATCTTTAAGGGTCCCTTCCTTGGTCACCCCACCCTCAAAGCACGACCTTAGCACTCTGTACAAGCATCTGCTGTAATACTCACTGTATTGGACTGGAGTATCTAATGCACTGGCTGACTCTGTCACTAGATTATAAGTGACTCAAAGCCTGGGGCTCTGACATTTCTGCCTGTATAATATTATTGAAGTTCTCAGTGCCTGAGAGTTAAATACAAATGATCACTTAATTCTTTTAAACTATAACTTAATACATTTTTTTAAATATGCAAAATCTACCTTTTCAGTGAAATTGTTTCTAATTGAAATATATATATATGTATATATATGCTATAAATTCAAAGGAAGTTCTAGGCTTCTGAAGGACATAAATTCATGTTGGAAAGAGTGAAGCTTCTGCAAGTGGGTGTGGCTGAGGAGATGATATTCAGGACTGGAAACCATTCAAGATACTTTATTCCTGAAAGAAGCAAACTCTGGCCAATGGTACCTTTAAAATGATTCATGGAGGGATTTTTCATTTTGGAAAACAGGTTTATTAGTGAAATTATTACACATATTAATATCTAGAATGCTATTTTCTTGCTAATGATGCTGTAATGGGTTGCACTGGGATAATATAACTGCTCTGAGTGCATAACTTACCAAAGCTGCCTACCGCCATGATGAGTTATGGGTTTGAGTCCTCATTAGTCCTGTGTTTGCACTGGCTGCTGTGGAAAGTCACACTGAGAGTCCTGTGCAAGTTTGGGAAAACCTCAATTTTAATGTCATAAATGCCCATAGACTGAAATAGTCATTGCTTTTTACAGAAACCCAATATCTCTGGTTTTTTGGAGAGAGGTAAAGCAGCAGTACATCTAATACAAAGGATGCAAGCTTGACACCTGTCAGTGTTGGAACCACTATTGGTTTGCCACTCCAGATGTGATAAGGTTGCCTTCAAAGAAGTCTCTCACTGGTATAGGCCATTTTTTCCCACCTGGAAGATGGCGATATGAACAAGTCTTGCAAATCTCATTTAAAAGAGTGGTACATAATGTCTAAGTACCCTGGATTAATCATGATGCCATTGGCAAATAATTTCTTTTCTGGCTCTTATATGCAGGGGATTTCATACCACTCTGTGAATACTGCAAAGTGTAACGCCGTATTATTGTGTGTCCTGAAAGGATGCTGCTCTCAAAACAGGCCACATGGTCAAGGCAATGGAACTGTTGTGTTGTACAAAGACTGGTACTTGGTACCATGAGACAGTCCTGAAGAAAGACAACACAAGGAGGAAAAAATAAAACAAGTTGGGATTGGGAGGGAGACAAACCATAAGAGACTCTTAATCTCACAAAACAAACTGAGGGTTGCTGGGGGGTACGGGGGTAGGGAGTGGGTGGTTGGGTTATGGACATTGGGGAAGGTATGTGCTATAGTGAGTGCTATGAAATGTGTAAGCCTGATGATTCACAGACCTGTACCCCTGGGGCAAATAATACATTATATGTTAATAAAAATAATTTAATTTTAAAAAGAAAGATAAAAAAAAAAGAAAGACAACACAGGGGATGTTTTTTGTAGAAGCAGTTTTTACGTAATTATCCTGAATGTAGGCACGGTCCTATGTTATTTTGGGTAAACCAGTGGAATGAAGATAATGGGTAGAAGGTCAATTAATACTTGGGTGACTTAGGGCCAGTGCATATATATCTTCTTCCTCTGCACATGCTCATCAGGTAAAATGGGTTTTTTTTGAATGTTTAGGTAACTTATTTGTTTCCAGTGGTCTTAACAATGTGATCAAGTTGTCAGTGTACAACTCTGCTGTCTCCTAGGTAGAATATAAGTCATTTGAGATCATGAGGAGAATAAGAAGAAAGATGCTGAGAGAAGAAGGTGGACTTCAGGAAGGCATGGAAATATTAGGGCAGTAGAATACAGATAAATGGGACATCAGTTTTTGAGCAGACAGCAGAGAATGATGTAAGAACCAGGGGTAGTGGTATCAGATTGATTTGTGTTCTAACTAGTTCAGCCATATAGTGGCTCTGTGTCCGCAGGCAAGTTGCTCATCTTGGTTTCCTTATCCATGTAGTGAAGATAAGAATATTGACCCTCATATCTTGTATATGATAATAATATTGACCCTCATATCTCATATCTCCTATCTTCATATCAGAAAACATGAAAATAGGAGAGTAGGAACTGGCACATAATGATGCCAAATAGGTATGGATATTCCTTCACTCTTTCTATCCTTTTCTGCTCAGCCACCCTGAAATGACTATCAGTCTTCCTCTTGTTCCTTCACAACAGTAGCAGAAATTCAGAGTTACTGCCCTGTGTTTGCTTTGCACAGCAGATTGTGAGTATTTGAGTGAGAGTCTGAGACATGACCATCAGAAGGACATCATCTCTTCCTCAGATAATACTGGACCCTAACAAATGAAGAGAACAACAAAAAAGCCCATTTAAATCACATTTTAATTGAAGTACTGAAAGTGGAGATGTGGAACACCATCAGCCCCAGTGTTCATTCCATGTTGCATGGAATTTCCATTTCAGTGGTGGACAGGCCACCTAACATATTGAGAAGAGAACTGGAAGAGGAGTGGGAAGATTCAGATACTAACCATGCTGACATGACAGCAAAGGAGGATCCCAATTTAGCCAGAGACTGGAGGTGTCAGGGAACCAGAAACTGTTACCTTTGAACTCAGTTTAAAAGATCAATAGGAGCTAGTGAGTGGGAAAGAAAATATTGCTTAATAAACCTAATATCTATGTGAACTTGAGCAAGTCATTTACACACCACGGGTGACAATTATCTCAAGTGACAAATTAGGAAGTGATCATAGCCTTTATAGTCTTCCTTGGGTCTAATACTTTATGATTCTATGTTTGTTCTAGAAAGTGGCTTGCCCTTTTCTCAAACTGGTGCAGCACTCTGGATAGAACCTCCTCATCCCTGCATGCTAACTCTCAGGGCAGAAGATTGAATCTCAGTGATTCTTTGTACCTTATGTTTCCCCCTTTTTTTAAAAAAAATTTTATATAAACATATAATGTAACCCCACCACCCTCTCCCAACACCCCTCCCCCCCACCTCCCTCAGTTTGTTTTACGACATTAAGAGTCTCTTTGAGGGGCACCTGGGTGGCTCAGTGGGTTAAAGCCTCTGCCTTCGGCTCAGGTCATGATCCCAAGGTCCTGGGATCGAGCCCCGAGTTGGGCTGTCTGCTCAGCATGGAGCCTGCTTCCCTTCCTCTCTCTCTGCTTGCCTCTCTGCCTACTTGTGATCTCTCTCTGTCAATAAATAAATAAAATCTTTTAAAAAAAGTCTCTTTTGGTTTGTCTCCCTCCCGATCCCATCTTGTTTCATTTATTCTTTTCCTACCCCCTTAACCCCCACCCCCGTTGCATCTCCACTTCCTCATATCAGGGAGATCATATGATAGTTGTCTTTCTCCGATTGACTTATTTCGCTAAGCATAATATCCTCTAGTTCCATCCATGTCGTCACAAATGGCAAGATTTCATTTCTTTCCCATCATACGTATCAGGTGCATGGATTTCATGACCTCCAAGATTCAATCTCTTGTTTAGGGAGGTTTATCGTCAGGGGTTGTTCATACATTTCCTAGCCAACCATAGGACAGCAGCCAGGAAAAATGGAAGTCTCTGAAGATGTTTGGGAAGATTGGAGATTAAGGATTTGGCGCTGGGAGAGTATAAGTAGAAGAGAATATCCTGAGTGGGGTTGTCCCTGTGGGAACTTCTTCAAAAATTCCTGCTCCGGGGCTTTCAGATAAAGTATCTAACAGCCTTTGAGCAGCAGCTTTTACTCTAGAAACAAAAGCCCATGTTTCACATCTCATTGCAGGCACCCAGCTGCTGATAAACCTGTCAGAACAATTGTGCCCCAGTGCAGATAAGCTGTCAGACTCCTGTCTGCTGGGAGTTTCAAACTTTAAGATTCCTCCCTTGCCTGGCATCAGGATTGAGGGAGAGGTGTACTCTGTTTCCTTCTTTTTTCTTCTCTGGTAGCTCCTGGATCTCAGAACCTGCCACTAAAGTGGCACAATAATGGAAGTAAGGGCCACAGGTCCTTAAAAAGTGAGGAAGTGGGCCTCCAGAGGCAGCCCAGTGTGGTGGCATGGTGGTGAAGCCTTGGCTTGGAGCCAGAAAGATCTGACCGTTGTAATCCGGTGTTTACCATTTACTAAGTGCAGTCTTGGGCATAATTGAGCCTTAATTTCTTTCCACTTCTAACATGGAGATTTTAAGGGCACCTTACCCCCTTCACTGGGTATTTTGGAGGATGCAATGAGATAAATGGTGAGTGCATAGCATTTACCATTGTGGCATAGCACTTACCACTGAGGTAACATTTGTGGTATTATAAAACCAGAAATGTTACCTCATCATTACCATCATCATTATCACCATCCTCACTGTCTTCAAGAGAGTAGGCTGAGTTGGACCACAGCCTAACACAGTAGTAAAGAAGGGCAGGGAAGGGAAACAGGCACCAGGAACTTTAACTGCCACAATACTGCTCAGAGTACTCCTACTCAAGTCAGAGGAAATGGGCAAATTCCTGGGAAATACTTTTGCTGCCGGTAGAATTTAGCAGCAGTACTTTGTGTCCTACTTCAGTGTTTGGAATCATCTTTGGAGTGGTAATGAGAAACAAGGCAAGAAATGGAGTTTCTCCAAAATTGCTAGATGCCAACATCCGATGTCTCCATTCAGAATAGGAACCACCCCCAGCACCCACCATTATTTGTGTCATTTGCAGAATGAACTAGATCTCACTTCTTTCTGGAGGTGGGCCCAGCTGTGGAATGTTTTCTTTCTCAAGGTTTCCTCCTCCAGTCCCTTCTTTCTGATTCTTCATCCATCCCCTGAATGACAATGTGATAAATAGAGATTTGGATATTGCATATTGTTTTCTCTGGAATTCCAAACCCGAGATCAAGGGGATGTGTGAGACCAAATGGAGTACCCTTGATACTTGAAATAGGGGTGATCCAAGCTTCCTACCATCACTCACAGACAGATCAGGTGGTAATGGGCCAGCCTTAGAAAGCTGTTTATCCATATATCACTAAAACCTGGGAATTGAATAAGGAGAAAATTGATTTCTGTGGGTCAAAAGAACCAGAAGTTCTGTTTATAAAGAGATCATTCCTCGATTTAAAAAAAGGTAAAAGCTATCCTTTCTGGGATTTAAGGTAATTGGAAAGAGTATTCTTTTTCTTTCTCCTCCCCCTCCCATAGTTCAGACTGGCTTCCTCACATCCATGAAATACTCTGCCTCACCTCACCATTCTTTTGATTGTACTTTTACCTGTTTGTGGCAGAAACTCTTGGTACGCAACAATATTCATGGGATTCAATTTTTTTCCTCAACCTCCATTTTTATCTCATTCAGTTCTGTCCAGTGGGCTGTAGAAGGTAGCAAGTACATTAACTTCAGGCTTGGTCCCTAAAACAATGCACATCTCTGCCTCCATTCCCCCTCCCTCTTTCTCCCTTCAACTAGCCCCCCTATTCTCTCTGTCTCTCCCTGTCTTTCTCTGTTTCTCCCTCCCTCCCTGTGCTCCATTAGCTAGCTAAATCCAGGGGATTCTGAGGAGACCCTAGGAAATAAATGAGCCACAAACAAGAAGGAGACTGGGCCCTGGGATCATGAAAAAAGTGAGAAATGAACCACCGAGTTGTGAGGTTGTTACAGCAGCTAGCATTACTTACATTGACTTATACTCTGTCGTTTTCCTGTAGAACAAGGAACTCAAATGGCACTAAAATAGTATGAATATAGACATTTCCTTCTCCCTCTCTGGTATAAAAAAAGCTTCATGAAGAGAGAAACATTTTCATTGTTTATGTCTTTATTCCCAACACTTACTCTAATCATTGGCACCTAGTCTGTTCTACAAATATTGTTCAAGTAAATGAGCAAGTCTAGCAGCACTTTTCTTGCTAGAGAGTACTGGTTCTTTCTGTAAAGTGATTGTGGGTTGTGGCTGCTATTAGATTGAATACCCCAGGACTATCCTTTATTTTCCCTTGACACTAGCCCCAAACCAACCCATTCTTTTAGGCTAAAAGTAAGCGTGGAAGCCTTTATGAATTCCTGTTAGCTAGACTCCACCATTCTTGTCCACATTCTCACTATAGACCCAAGAAGATCAAAGCTGAGGGAGGTGTCAGCTCCAGCATGGGAAAGCTCTCATCCTGGGGCTATTGACTGACCATGAGCTGCTTGTAGAGGAGTCATCAAAGCTTCTGCACTCAGCATAGAGCAGAAGGGAAGGGAGGAGTGGCCAGCACAGTCAGCTAACTCCTACTTCGCAGTCTCCATTTTTCTACCTCTAAAAGTTATTGACCCTAAGGAAAAAAGAATTGGGATCTGAGATGACCTCACTTGATGTAATCTTAAGATTAGTGTCTGCATCTCCAGATAAAAGTTGCTTTCTTGAATTCAGTCTCCCACATTTTTGGAGAAGTGCATTAATTCTCTATCTGGGAAGTGTATTTAAATTACTGGGAAAGCTCTGTAAAATCATAGGTTCCTGATCCTCAGCAAGTTCTACTTAGTAAGTTTTTCTGAGGAAAGTATCTGGGAATCTTTGTTTTAGAATGTTCCATAAAATCCTATCACACTTCTCTGGTTGTTAAAGCCACTTTTATTAAATGCTTGCTAATGCTAGGCTCTCATGTGGATACCTTTCTTCTATTAACACTTTAAATACTTAGGGTCATGTTATGATCTTGATGCTATTATTGCTCTGATTTTTAATGAGTGAACAGACTGGAGTAGTCATTTTACCTAAGAATTGATTTCTCTTTGGCCCAGAACACCACACTCTTATCCATTTCCTCTAACGTAGTGAAAAAAAGCATAGGACTTGAAACCAGAAAACCCAAACTCCATTTC
>RCUC01051907.1:0-11336 GCA_003697995.1 Taxidea taxus jeffersonii | reverse complement strand
GGATGAAAATAAGGGTATTAGCTCAGCATTTGGGAGGTTATTAGTAAATAAAACCTAGCTACTTTGTTTTCTTAAGCTTCGGGTGCTAAGGTGGGGGAGTCTAGGATAATAGAACAACCAATGACTGGGAACCAGAAAGCCTGTCTTTGTTCTCTCTCTGCCACTCACAAGTTCTTTAAATCCATGTAAGATCTTTATGAATCCTGGAATCCCTTATCTGAAAAAGTAATATAATAGCACCAATTTTCTCCACCATCTTTCATTATGTCAGATACTTGAAATGGCAGCATGTTTGATCATGAAGATAGATGATTATGGTCTCTGTGAAAAAGGTTTATGTGAAAAGAGATTAAACCTCAAAATCAACCAGACCACAGTTGCAATCTTTCCCCCGCCACTTTCTAGATCTAGACAAGGGTTACACTATATAATGTACATAAAGTACATAGGAAATGCCTAGCATCAGATGCCCCTTAGTTGTTGGTTCTTTGAACTTGAAGCCATAGATGGTAACAGCTCCAAAATTTAGTTGACATTTGAGACTTAGATAAATTGACCAGTTACCTCATTTATAAAGCAGGGATGTCTCAAGATAGCAGTCTTCTAATGTCACTTGAGATAACACATAGGGAAGACTTAATTAGTTCAGTGGAACCAAAACAATGTGATGTGTCATTGCATGACAATTTGTAGGATGAGATGCTTTGCTGGGAAGATCAGTAACAGGTTGAGGTGCCTGTCCTATAGCACCAGGATGCTAGTGACATACGAAACATAATGATGTATCCTTCAAGTTTCTGACCTATGCAGAAGGGGAAACTGCCAAGAGCTCATGTCCAGAGAGAGGTCACAGCAAAACAAGTGAATTTGGCATGTGTGAAGGTAATGAAATGGGCATGTCTTAGTGCTCCTTCTGTGCAAACTTTCACCCATGCTTAGCTTTTGAGGATCGGAACAAAAATGTCTATGGTCTTTAGGGCATCTAACGTGTCGGTGTGTTTTACTTTTGTATCGCTCTCACCAAGAATGGTGTCTCTTATAAGTGAGCTGAAGGCTGTAATGAAGCATTTTTTTTAGTTAATTCCCTGCTCTGTGAGATGGTGATTATAATACTTACCTCTCAGAATTATGGGGACAGACATAAAAGTGAGAAAGAGGAAAGAAGGAAAGGAGGAAGAAAGAAATGGAGGGAGGGAAGGAGGAAGGAAGAAAGGAAGAAAGAAAAATATATTTTCTTCCGTGTACTTTTGATAACAAGAATTTTCATTCAGCAATTTCTTCTTGTAGCTAAGTCTATGGACTTGAAAATAATGCTGGGATCAACCCCATTCCTGTAAAAACATCTGTATCAAGTCCATCCTGGTGGGCAATTAATAGTTAGAAAGAATGGTTTGAACGCTGGTTGCTTAAGGTTCTGTGAGTCAAAGAGAATTTCATTTGCCCATGAAAACACTTGAAGCTTTACCTATAAAAAAGGAAGAAGCAGGTAGGAGGAGACAGCTTTCCTCTGTCACAGCAGCATGGCCTGGAGGAGACAGGTTTCCCAAGCATGATTATAGTAGTGAGGCTAGGAAGTCATGCTCCCTGCCAAGAGGCACAGAGCCTGGTGGCTGGCTTCTATCTCCTACTTCTGTCTTCCTTGGCTCAGGTTCACCAACAGTAAGGAATTTCTTCTTGACGAAACATTTGCTGAGGCACATCTGCTCCAAAGCTGATAACTTGTCCTGAAAACCCATTATTGGACCATTTCACTCAATACCTCAAGGCTTGGGTCTATTTCCCCAGCTGACAAATAAGGGCCATAGACAGTCTCTTCTTCCAAAGCTCTCTGGTTTGAAAATAAACCTTCACTTTCCACAGTTCAGCCTCTAATTTGCTTTTGATTGTGTTGTATTTAAATGATGCATTAAAGTTAAAAAATGCAATTAGAATTTGAAAATTTCCAAACAGACCTTTGTATATAAAAATGTAAAGTGTGTGTATGTGTGCACATGTGCGCCATTTTAAAAATACCCAATATGTACCTGGTACATGTATTAAATCATCCTGAGGATTAAATGTATTACTGTCTCCAAAGTTAAGCAGTTAAGTATGTAAGCAAGCACTTATGTCACTTCTTAACTCTGCTGATTTGTAAGGTTCCTACCCTGAGAAAGGGAGAGATTGATATTTCGAGAGGCATGTAGAGTCTTAGCACAACAGGGTTAAGAATGCCCCCAAGCACATTTACTCACTTTGCAGGTATGAGGTGAACTCTATTTCAGGCTGGACACTGATGAGACTCTGAGACAGTGACAGGAGCACATTGTCAATCATCCTCTCAGCCATGTCTTCCCACCACGTCACTGGCTGTGAGAGGCAATAAGGGGTGGGTGCTTGGTATCATGGAGAGGACTTCCTACCACCTCTGGGTGGAGCCAGAGCCAGAGCTCAGACATAAAGGGATCAAGGAAGGTCTTTCAAAGGGAATTTTCATCATTCATTGCACTTCCACTTGTGGCCCAAGTTCTCACAGTACTATTCATACTGGCCAAGATGTGGGAACAACCTTGATGTCCATTAAGGAAAGGATAGATAAAGAAGGTGTGGTCTATACTGACCACAGAAGACTATTCAGCCCTAAAAAAGAACTTCTGCCATGAGGTATCTAAAACAGTCAAATTCATAGACTCAATGAGTAGAATGGTGAAGGACTGGGGGAGGGGAGTAAAGGGAAGTTATTGATTGATAGATATGGTTTCAGTTGAGTAAGATGAGTAAGTTCTAGAGGCCTGCTGCATAGCATTGTACCTACAGCGAACAATTCTATCATGTGCACTTAGAAATTTGTTAGGAGTAGTGTAGATCTCATGTTCTTACCACAATCAAATGAACTTTTTTTAAGGAAGAGATTCAATTCGAGTACCACAAGCAGAACAAACTTGGGACAGTTATCCTGCCATAAGCTGGAACCTTCTGATCCTCGAGAACTAGCAAAGATTGACATGAACACCCTTCTCATGCTTTAGCAGTTTATAGCCTTACCTAAGGATTGTACAAATCTCAGCGTAAGTAACTTCTCAGAACTGTCCCTGGTTCAGAGTGGAGGATAAGAACTGAAAAGCAGCAGGAATATGTGTCTCCTCTTAGTATTGCACTAAGCTATATTTGTAGTCAGTGGGAAAAAGAAAGTCAGTAATACTCACATGGTCTTTATTTTGAAATTTGACTTTTTTTTCATAATTGATTTTTTCCATTAATTTTAATTTTTGTTTGTTTTTATTTAAACATATAATGTAACCCCACCACCCTCTCCCAAGCCCCCTCCCCCCCACCCCCCTCAGTTTGTTTTATGACATTAAGAGTCTCTTTTGGTTTGTCTTCCCCCCGATCCCATCTTTAATTTTGATTTTTTTTAATTATTGCTTTCTAGGGGCACCTGGGTGGCTCAGTTGGTTGAGTGTCTGCCTTCAGCTCAGGTCATGAGCATGATCCCAGGGAAAAAAAAAAAAAAAAGATTGCTGTCTAACCATATTCAGTTTGGTCACTACTGAGTTTTTTGATGCCCTTTTAAATTGTTTCCAAAGTGAATGCTTTGGGAGACCTGCCTCCCCCTGGTATCCCCCTGAGTCTCCACCATGTTCTAGACTTCAGCATATAAGCTGTCTGAGCCTAACCCTGGATTTTGCCTTCTGCTAGAGGGGAGACCAATGATTAAGCCTCACTGTGCCTCAGTTTTCTCATCTATAAGATGGAGATGATATCAGCACAACAGTTTTTTTTTTACTTTATTTATTTATTTGACAGATAGAGATCACAGGTAGGCAGAGAGTCAGGCAGAGAGAGAAGGGGAAGCAGACTCCTCGCTGAGCAGAAAGCCCGATATGGGGCTCAATCCCAGGACCCTGAGATCATGACCCAAGCCAAAGGCAGAGGCTTAACCCACTGAGCCACCCAGAGCCCCTCAGCACAACAGTTTTGAAATGTAACTGAGTCAGTACATGGGATGTTACAGAGGAGGCCCCGACACCTAATAAACACAATATTAAGTTATTATGAGAGCATATAAGTAAATATGAGCC
Source organism: Taxidea taxus jeffersonii (assembly GCA_003697995.1). NCBI lineage: Eukaryota > Metazoa > Chordata > Mammalia > Carnivora > Mustelidae > Taxidea > Taxidea taxus. Next base: position 7,275 of record RCUC01051907.1, on the reverse strand, counting down.
ATCATCATCCTGAGACTGTCCCCATTTCTCACTGTAGCAACAGCTGGAGTAAGCCTGGTCTGTGAAGAAAAGCCTGGGGATGTAGGGGTAAAGGGGCATGGAGACATCATACTCACCACCACCCACAATTTAGTGCTCACCATCAGCAGACATCCATCCTGGGGCCACATTTCCCTGCTGCTCCATCCCCTGCCCCATTCCCCCAGTGCTTGGTTTCCCAACACCCCACTGGCTTCTCCGTCTGCCCACCACCATATATGAACCCTTCCCACCTCCATACTCCTGTGTGGCCCAAATTCTGCTCCATGTTAGAACACTTTGACCTTCTCCAGTCCCTTCTTCCAAACTGTGTTGGAAATCCTGGGGCTGATGTGCTAAATTAAGAATATGCAGATTATGACCTGCTGGCTAAAGAGGCACAAGCCAACGTGGGGTGGGCAGTTAGTTCCCTTGGTGTCTCAGCTCCCACTTTGGGGAAGTGAAAAGCCCAGGGCCATTTTGATTGAAGGTGCAGTTTCAATACACTCACACATAGGAAATAACTCACAAGGTTTATTAGGTACAGATCCCAGGATAGGGACTCAATGAACCAGGGGTGAAAGCAGTTCTCTGTCCCTGGTCATGAGTGCAGGAGAAAGAGAGCAGGGTTACACTCACTATTTATAAGGTGACTGGGGCAGATGTCACTAACTTTTCAAGGGCTAACTCTAAGCGGTTATTTGAAAAGTGCCCCCAGGAAAAACAAAGCAAAAATTGGTGGCAGCCATCCTAAATTCAAGTCCTTATCTCAATGTCCAGACTCTGAGTGTGAGCAGGTTGTCATACTGTAAAATGCCTGGGCAGAAGTGCAGGATGGCTGTTTCTTCAACACACAAACCAGGCATCAGGCCCGCTGCACATAACCAAGCTCATCGGGGTTGACAGCAGAAAAAAGGATTTCTGGGTACCATGACCTTGGGACTGATGGTTATAAACAACAAGAGATTGAAGAGCTGAGGAACCACGAGATATTTGGTGTGGTTGATGCCCAGAGCTGTCACAGTAGGATTTCTCTCTGCGACATCTAGACATCATTTTGGGACACTGAAAGTTTACAATTGTGTTGTAAATGTGGATTGCCATGACCTAATCTTGAATGTTTGTTAGGGTATATCAGAAAGTGGAGGGAGTTTGAGGTTATGGGGATGCTTGTACATGCCTCCATCCTATGACCAGCCTGTGACTATATGTCTGCATGTGGCACTGTATCTTCTCCTTGTGTGTTGTCTTTTGTCATTTGTAGCACCAATCCTGGTGGCAGCAGGAAATTCTGAGTCATCAGTGATAGGTAAGAGAAAGGAAATAAGTCCCTATAGACAACAATGATAAGCTCTTTTCTTGCTTCTGGACAGCAGGCTCCATAGAGCAAAGACTATGTCTCTCTGGTCATCTCTCTGTCACCAGTACATAGCACAGAGCCTAACACAAAGTAGGTGTTCAGTAGGCATTTGTCAATGGGGTTATTGCTAGAGTAATTGATTGAAAGGAGAAGAGAAACTAAAGATGGAATCTCATAGGAGTTCCTCCCCCTGCAGCCATCCCAGGGAGAAGAAACTATGAAGAGCTATCTGCTCTTTTCAGGAGGATCCATGCTTCTCCAGTGGATGTGAGTCAGAAATACAATTGGCAAAGAGAAACATGAGGCCAGGATCACATAGTAGTTAAGATCCAGGACATTTACTTCTGACAGGTAGACCAGACACTTTCAAGCATCACGCCTGTGAGTCTGCCTATGTGTGTGTGCATATAGCTGGGTTTTGTGTTTGATAGACCTGCCAGCTATCTTGCACTATGGACTTACAGATACCCACTAAAATAAAAAGTTTTAAATTGTGACTGATAGCTTAGCAGCACTTAGCATTTTAAGAGAACTTCAAGGTCTACTAATTTACTTAGCCTTCTCTACACCTCTGTAAAAATATCAAGGCAGATAGATGGATTCTCACTTGGAAGTTGATGGAGAATTCAAGAAGGTGACTGTCCCAGGGCCACCCAGATATGAAATTACAGTGCAGCCTGGTGGGATGGGTTAGGTCATTGTTGTTGTTGTTTTTGTATTTTCTTTTAAGTTTCCTTTTCTCCTTTCTGTTCAATTAATGGGGAAAAAGAAACTCAAATATTCCAAGCTTGCCCAAGTTCGTACAGGTTCCATCACTGTCAGTGTCAGGATGCAGACTAGCAAAGTCAGATGGCCGGGGTTTTCTTTCCAAACCCCATCTCCTTCCTCACTGTTGCCTCCCTGCCCCTGTCGAGTAGCCTACTCTGCCTGTAATGACCTCCCTCCCCCACAGGTCCACCTTCCAGAGGTAAATTGAATGACTCTCCTGTAAAATGTGTCCTTTATTCTCCCAGGCCTCCCCAGATGTCCTCTATATACCCACTCACTCTTTCTTTGCTTGCACTCACTTTGCCTCTACATCTCAGTCAGCAGCTCCCTGAAGGCAAGTGCAAGGTCTTGGCCAGTTGCATGGTGCGGGGCAGGTATCTGGCAGGAGGCACCGGCATGAAGTCAGAATACATACAGCAGGGTAAGCTGAAAATAGTAAAGGGCTGTACATACATCAGATTTGCTTATTTGCTTTTACCCTCTTATCTTCTTTTCCAAAATTGACTTAAAAAAATATTTATGTCTCATGTGTTAGTTAGTTTGTTAGTTACTGTAGGGGTGTTCTTGAGAATACCAAATTCATGGATGATGTATTTGAAGGATGCACTTCCACCATTCATTCATTCATCCACTTCCTCACTCAGATGAAGAAGTCTGACAGTTGTCTAGAAGTAGCATGCCCAGTAGCTGGGACAATACATCCCTCGGGCCCCCAGGAGATGGAGCACATCAGAGTATCCATGACAGAGAGCCTTGGCATGGTATGGACCCTATACCGAGGGCAGTCAGGGATCCACTGAAGTGAGAATGATGCCTCCAGTTGACCCTCCACTCCATGTAAACTCTTGTTTTCTTCTGAGGTCATACTGGGCTCTTAGTGCAGACCCAGATTTAAGATTGGGTCTTTTGGAACCACCTGGCTGTCTCTGCCTCCCCTGAGTCTTCTGCTCTAAGCAGCATAACTTTGGCAATGCACTGAAACTACCCATGCCTCCATGCCAGTCCTCAATTCTGGGGAGCCTACAGAACCCCACTCAGCACCTACATACCACCCCCCAGCAAAATGGCCACGTTCTCCCCCAAGCTGTCCCTCAAGGGGCCAATTCCTCTCTACATAGGGGTCCACATCAGACTCGAAAGCACAATCTAATTCCCCTACAGCTTTAAGACCCCCACAGCAAAACTCATTCTGATTTGATGTTTGATTATCGTTTCACATGAAAGATGGTCCTGACATGCTCAGAGGTTAGCAGGGTGGGCAACCTTCCAGAGGCAGCTGCCATGAGCCCCTCTTAACTGTGGCTTCACCTCCAGCTGGAGCAAACTTCTGCCTCTGAAATTGGAAGAGCAGGCTCTCAGGCGAGCACTTCCCACTGGTTTCAAGCATCTGCTTTTCATCTGCCTGTAGGATGGTTTCACCCTGCTGTTTATGCTTGTAAGGAAGACAGCTGTTGGGCAGGAGAGCAGAAGCCTGCAGCACTTGGGAGAGGCACAAGCATGATAACGAAAAGGAGTCAGCCCATAGTAGCAGCTCACACGTGCAGCCTGCATCTCACATGGCCATATGGTCAGTGTAGCCTGGCAATAGGTCCCTATGTTACAAATGAGTGGGAGTGACAGATTTTTATGTGGTTAGTTTAACGTTGCTCAGTAGTTAGCAGTAGGAGAAGAATTATGGTACAAGATGGGTGTGTGTGTGTGTGTGTGTGTGTGTGTGTGTGTGTGTGTATGCGTGTGACAGAGACAGAGACAAAAATTTTAGTCCAGGGAATGCCTGGGTGGCTCAGTTGGTTAAGCGGCTGCCTTCGGCTCAGGTCATGATCCCAGCGCCCTGGGATCGAGTCCCACATCGGGCTCCTTGCTCTGCAGGGAGCCTGCTTCTCCCTTTGCCTCTGCCTGCCACTCTGTCTGCCTGTGCTCTCTCTCTCTCTAACAAATAAATGAATAAAATCTTTAAAAAAAAAAAATTTTAGTCCAGCGTCCTGCCCAGCAGCCATGCCCCAAATAACCACCCTGGCAGAGATTCCAGAACCAGAAGCTTCCTCATTCCTCACTGCCTCACAAGTTAGATTCCAGGGTTGATGTTAAGGACTGAAGAAAAAGGGTCCATACAGCTTTAGGTAGGAGGTCATGTGGGGTAATGAAACAGAACCCAGACTTTGGGAACTGGACAGTTCTGGAGTTGGATCTCAGCTCTTCCACTTCACATATGACATGGAAGAAGAACTTAAGAGATGATGATGTCCTGGAAAGTGCCCAGAGTGGAGCAATCCAGCAGGACTTTCTGCAGCGCTGAAAATATCCCAAATCAGGACTAACCAATATGGTGGCCATTTGCCTCACGTGGATGTCAAGAACTTAAATGTGTTTAGGGCAACTGAAGAACTGAAGTTTTATTTTTTATTTGCAGTTAAGTATAAATTAAGTAGCCACAAGAGCATGTGGTGGCTATATTGGATAGTACAGAAATAGAAGCTACAAATTCATGAGCTCACATGTTCGCCATGACAACTTTATGAGTTACGTGGTGCAGGAAGTCTGTTCTCATTTTATTGACAAGGAAATTGAGTGTCATAGAGATCCCACTAGGACCTCATATGGACATCTCACGCCGTTAGCTGGCTCCTGAGTTAGGAAGCTATCAGCAGCCCCCTCCCACTCAGTCCAGCAGAGCACAGGCAAGCCTGAAGGCCATTCAGGCCCTGTCTGGGCAGAGAAAGCGTTTTGCACAATGAGCCAAAGCCACTGAAAAAATATTATTCAATGTGTTAGTGTTAAAGCATTCTGTTTAAACCATTTCCCATCACCAATGGGAGAGGGCTGGCTGGGTAGGACGCCCAGACTTGTTCGATCAATCTCATGGAGGCTCCCACTCAGCATGGCCAGAATGGGCTTTGCACTGGTCAGAAACATCTCCAGCTCACCATTTTTAAATTCCCTCAATACAATGAGATTGGGCCCTGAACTATACCAGCATTTCTGGGGATGGGGAAGGCATCTATTGTGGGCTGAATTGTGTCTCCCCACCAGCCACCACCCCACCAAAATCACATCCTGGAGTCCTAACCCCCAGCACCTTAGAACGGCACTGTATTTGGAGAAAAGGACTTCGAAGAATTAATGAAGGTAAAGATGAGGCCATTAGGGTGAGCCCTGGCTCTGAAAAAAAGGGGGGGGGGAGATAAGGACATAGATGCACAGAGGCACAACCATGTGAAGACACAGGGAGTTGAAAATGGCCATCTGCCAGCCAGGGAGGGAGACCTCAGGGAAGGAATCCTACCCACACCCTGACCTCAGAAATCCTAGCTGCTAAAGCTGTAAGAAAATAAATTTCTGCTGTTTAAGCCATGTGCTCTGCAGGTGTGTGTTACAGCAGCCCCAGCAAACTAATACATTTATTTATTTCTATTTGATAAATCTTCCCAGGTGATTCTAGCAAGCAGCACAGGTAAAGAATCCCAACTTCAATTCACTAAAGAATGACGGTTGTTAACAACACCAGTGTCAACAACAAGGATGACGATGACAAATTAAAATATTATAGCTTTTCACAGGGAATACGCCACACTCACATACATTTTCACCAAGTTGTGAGGATTAGCCATTCTTCCCACTCTACAGATAAGTGACTGGAGCCTCGGGAAGAAGAGTTTATTCAAATTCAGTGTCCCTAATTAATGAAGCCAGGTCACATACCCTAGCTCCTGGACTCCTCAATCAGATTAGCTGTTTTTCACCAAAACCACCTCTGAGCAGGGTGGCTGGTGCATCTTGATTTGCTCAAGACAGTCCAAGTTCACACTGTTTCCCCAGAGCCATTAGGAATGGTGCTCCTCTCTCAAAAGCTTCTGGGTTTTTGCAATTTATAACATGGTCACCTGACAGATAAGCCATATCGATACTCTAAGTACCCCAGGAGGTTACACATCCTCGGGAGAGCACAGCAGCTATCTGCATGGAAAGGGAATGCCCTCGTGCAATTGGTGGTCTCATGGGCTTGGCGAGTGGTATGGACACAGGCTGGATGACAGGTGCGGTGTGAAGAACAAGGTGGGCTTGAGTGCTTACTGAAGGACCCTGGTGCTTTTCCGTGACCTGCCGAGGGCTTGCAGACAACCCTGAGCTCCCTCCAGCTTTAATTCTCTGGTTAATTTGATAAGTGGTCAATATGTTTAAGGAGCTGTGGGCAGGAGTTGGCAGTAAAAGAAGAATGATTCCCATGGTGTGGGGTCTTCTCGGGACACGGGAATTCTGATATTCTGCCTCCACACATCTGGACTACATATTGCTGGTTTGTCACAGTAACAAGCAAACCCCGGAAAGGTCAGTTTCTTCAGGCAGGAAGGTTTATTGTTTCATTCACGCACAGTTTGCTGTGAGTCGGGCAGTTCCCCTGGACGGATCCTTTCATGCAGTGGTGCAGAGATGCAGGCTGGCAGCCGAGCTGTGCCACCTGGAGCAGGTGTCCAAGGCTGGGGGAGGGAGAGCTAGGGGGTGATGATTCTGCTCACACCCCATTGTCCAGAACAGTTACACCCCTCACACCCCGGCTGCAAGGTTACCCTGAACATGCCTGCCCTTCAAAATACCATCCCAGGGGCACCGGAGTGGCTCAGGTCATGATCCCAGGGTTCTGGGATCGAGGCCCCCATCAGGTTCCCTATTTGGTAGGAAGACGGCGGCTTCTCCCACTCCCCCTGCTTGTGTTCCTGCTCGCTCATGTGCTTGCTCTCTCTCTCTCTCTTTCTCTCTCTCTCTCTCTGTCAAACAAATAAATAAATACAATCTTTAAAAAGTAAAATAAAATACCATCCCAGACGAGCACTTCAGCCTCATGGCCAGCAACTCCCTGCCTGCCCTCCCAAGTTCCAGACTCACTCCTATTACATGAAAGGGAAGCTGCCTCCATGACCTGCCGTGCAGCCATCCCCTCCCAGAACACTTCCTCCCCTCTGCCCAGCACCACTTAGGCCCTAAGGTCCTTGAATGTGGTATCCACTTGTATGAGCTTCCTAGGGTTGCTATAACAAATTATCACAAATTCAGATGGTTTCAAGCAGTGGAAATTTATTCTCTTGTGGTTCTAGAGGACAGAGGTCTGAAATCAAGGCTCTTGGAAGGACAAC
>RCUC01051876.1:0-13150 GCA_003697995.1 Taxidea taxus jeffersonii | reverse complement strand
AAATTTTTAAGAGCTCTTCTAACAGGTGTGAGGTGATATTTCATTATGACTTTGATTTACATTTCCCTGATGATTGATCATGTTGAGTATATTTTAACATACCTGTTGTCCATCTATATATCTTCTTTTGAAAAAAAATCTATTTAGATCTTCTGCCCATTGTTTAAATTGTGTTATTTGTTGTTTTTGCTATTGAATTATATGTTTTCCAGGTTAGAAATTTTAGAAGTAATTGCTTAAACTTGGAGCTGCCTGAGTCAATGGATGTGGGAAATACAACAAACTAACCCAAAGACTGGAAGGAAAGCTAGGGAATTAGATGCCCACATGGTCCTTGAAAATATCCAAAAAGCACATGTAAGGCTATGCACATGGTCAGAAAAGACCCGAGAAGCCCTTACTCTTCACCTTTGATTGACCTTGAGGCCGTGTGGAAGCAGGAACTAAATGCCAAAGAAAAGTGGTCAACTGCCTGGCTGACTGTTGAAAATTTACCTCAACATACAGAAAAAGCCTGCTGACAAAGATTGGGAGACTTATTAGTTCCAGGCATTTAAGGAAATCTCCATTCCATCAACCACTGAAAACTAAGTAATCAAACAATTACTTCACTGGCCACACACAATAAAGAATACAGAATTAATTGACAAAAGTTACTAAATAAACAAGTTCAAACCTGGGGGAGGTTTAGAGAATATGATTTTCAGAGTTTTCACATTATATAAAGTGTCCACTTTTGAACAAAAATATACAAAACATGCAGTGAAAAATAGAGTATGGCCAATACACAGAAAAAAAAAGCAATCAATAAAACTATTCTGAGGAAGCACACACATTGAATTTATATAGGTCCAATGAACTATGGAGAATCCATGTCTAAAGAAATAAAGGAAAATGTAAGAAAGATGTCTCACAAAATACTGAAGAAAGAGGTATTTTTAAAAAGAGCCAAATATAAATTCTGGAGTTGTAAATTATAGTAACTAAAATAAAAAATTCACCAGGGAATGTCAACACCAGAGTGAAGTGAACAAATATAACTAGGAATCTGAATATAAATTGAGATTATCCAATCTGAAGAATTAAAAAAAAAAATGAACTAAGTCTCAGAGACCTGTGAGACACCAACAAATATATCAACATATGTAAAATGGGAGTCCTACAAGGAGGGAAGGAAAAGGGGAAGAAAGAATATTTGGAGAAAAAAAGGGTGAAAACTCCCCAAATTTGATGGAAACCATTAATCTACAAATCCCCAAAACTCAATGAACTACAAGTAGGGTAAACTCAAAGGGATCAGCACTTCATAATCAGTTGATGAATGCATAAAGATGATGTGAGATATCACATATGTATACTTTTTCCTTATGTATTATTTTATATTAAATATACATATGTATTTATATTACATATTACTAGCACATATATTTATACATATAATGGAATATTATTCAGCCATTGAAAAGAATGAAATCTTGTTATTTGCAATGACATGGATGGAACCAGAGAGCATAATGTTAAGTGAATCAAAACGGTCAGAGAAAGGTACCATGTGGTTTCACTCTTTTGTGAAATTTAAGAAACAAACAAAGGGAAAAGAGAGATAAACCAAGAAACAGACTCTTAATTATAGAGAACAAACTTATGGCCAGCAGAGGACAGGTGAGGGGGTGGGTTAATTAGATGATGGGGATTAAGGAGTGTACTTGTCATGATGAGCACCAGGTGGTATATAAAATTTGTGTATGGACTCACTGTATTGTACCCCTGAAACCAAGATAACACGGTATATTAACTAACTGGAATTAAAATAAAAACTTAAAAAAAACCCTTCATAATAAAAATATTGAATGCCAAATACAGAAAGAATTTTTTAAAACAGAATGCAAAAATCTTCAGATTAACAGCTGACTTATCAAATCTATACACATCATAAAGGATAAAAGACAGTTGGAGGGCATATTCAAAATCCTCAAAGAAAAAAGACTCACCTAAGAATTCTGTATCCCGTAACACTGTCTTTCAAAAATGAAGGAGAAATTAATCAGATTTTAAAACTCCACATCATTTTGTCACTATATGTAGTGATGGATATTAACTAGACTTACTGTGGTGATCGTTTCACAATACATACAAATATTGAATCATTAAGTTGTATACCTGAAACTAGTATATATCCATTGTACCTCAGTAAAAAGTGAGGAATATCTAAACAAGTGGAAAAACATCCCATGTTCATGGATTCAAAGATTTAGTATTGTTAAAATGGGAATACTCTCCAAATGAATCTGCAGATTCAATGTAATTCCTATCAAATTTCTAGCTGGCTTTTTTAGAAAAAAGAATCTTGAAAAAAAATGTTGGGAGACTTGCTCCAGTAATCAAGAGTGTATGATACTAACATAAGATCAGACATCTGGATCCATGGATTAGGATCGAGAATCTAGAAATCTATGAATTATCAGTCAATTGCTTTTTGACAAATGTGCCAAGATAAATAAGGATTTTTTTTAAAATACACAATTCTGGGACAATTAGATATCTATGTTAAAAAGTGGAATTGGACCTCTGCCTCCTACCATATACCAAATTTAGCTCAAAATGTATCAAAGAACTAAAATTAACTGCTAAAACTATATACATCTTAAAACATGTGGCATATGTTTGCAACCTTGGATTAGGCAGTGTTTTCTTAGGACATCTAAAGTACAAGTACTGAAACAAAAAATAAATTGGATTTATCAAAATTAAAAACTTGGTTCATGAAAGGATAATATAAGAAAGTGAAAAGATAAGGTCACGGTTCTGAGGATTTTCTCCTATGTTTTCTTTAAAAGTTTACAGTTTTACATTTTTCATTTAAATCTATGACCCTTTTTGAGTTCCTTTTGTATAAGATATGAAATTTAGGTTGACTTTTTTAATGTAATATTTAACTGCTGTAGCCCTATTTGTTAAGAAAATTATCCTTTATTTATTGAATTTTTGCACTTTTGTAAAAATCAGTTGGCCACACTTCTGTGGGTCTATTAATGGGTTCTTTATTTTATTTCACTGATCTGTATGTGAAGCCCTCTACTGAAACCACATGGTCTTGATTACTGAATCTGTTTAATAAGAACTGAAATATAGTAGGATTATTTCTCACACATTTTTCAGAATTGTTTTTTTCTTTTTTTTTAATCTTTCCATATGCATTTTAAAATCTTGTGAAATCTACAAATATCTTTCAGGGATTTTGTTATAAATTAAAATAATTTCATATAAATATATGTGTTAAATTGAAGAGTATTATATTGAGTCTTCTGATTCATGAATATGTTATGGCTATGCATTTATTTAGATCTTTGATTTTTTTTATCATCTGTATTTTTAGTTTTCAGTGTATAAGTCCAGTAGATACTGTGTAAAATTCCTCCCTCCCTCCTTCCTTCTTCCTTTCCCTTCCTTTCCTTTATGCCTTCTTTTCTTTTTGTAAGCAGTTATAAATAGTAATATATTTTTAATTTTGTTCATGTTTTGTTCATTTCTAGTATGTAGAAATAGAACTGCGTTTGGTGTATTCATTTTGTATTCTACCACATTGCTAAACTCATTTATTACTGGAGCTTTTTTGGTAGATTTCTTGAAATTTTCTATGCAGACAATTACGTTTTCTGCAAATAGTGACAGTTTATTTTACCCTTCCCCATATATATGCCTTTCATTTTTTTTTCTTGAACTTATTGCAATGCTAGGATTCCCAGCACTATATTGAATAGGAGTAGATTTCTTGTAGATGTTCCTTAAGAAGTTGAAGGCATTTCCTTCTATTCCTGTTATTTATTTTAGAGTTTACTTTTTATTCTATCAATATGGAATTGATAATGATTGTGTGATTTTTTTCTTGTTTTGCTTATTAATATTCTGGTTTTTTTAATATTGTTTGGTTTTTAAATGTTAAACCAGGCTCAAGTCCGTGGAATAAATGAATAAACTCTGTGTTTTTTTTGTTTGTTTGTTTTGTTTTGTTTCTTACACTTGGAAGTGTTATGCCATGTCCTTCTGGCCACTATGATTTCTGATGAATAATACACTATCATTTGAATTGCCTTTGCCCTATAGGTAAGGCATTGTTTTTCTCTAGCTGTTTTTAAACGTTTTTCATTGTCCTTAGTTTTTTACTATGATTTGTGTTGGTGCAGATTTCTTTAGATTGTCTTGTTTGGGATTTGCTCACTTCTTGAAATTATAGATTTGTATGTTTTCTCACATTTGGAAAGTGTCAGCCATTATATCTTCTTGTACTTTTTGACTCAAGACTCCACCTTCTTTTTGACTCAAGACTCCAGTAATACAATTGTGAGATCTTTGTTGTAGTCCCATAGGTTGCTGAGGCTCTGTTCATTTTTTAATTTTTTTAGGTTAATTTTTCTCTGTTTTTCAAATTGTGTAATTTCCATTGTTCTATCCGCCTGTTCACTCATTCCTCAATCATTCTGCTCTTGAGCCTATCCACTTAGTTTTTCTTTAGGTTATTTTATTTTTTACCTCTCAAGTTTTCAGGATTTCTCTTTATATCTTGTGTTTCTTTGCTGAGACTATCTTTTCATTTATTACTGTTTTGCTCATAATTTGAGATATTTTTTATGATGTTTGCTTTAAGATCTTTATCAGACAATTCTAACATATTTGAATTGTTCATCTTATTGTTGGCATCTGTTGATTGTCTTTTTTAAAAAGTATTTTATTTGAGAAAGACCTTGAGAGAAGAACATGATGGGGGGAGGGTCAGAGGGAGTAGCAGACTCCCCACTGAGCAGGAAGCCAGATGCAGGGTAGGGCTTAATCCCAGATTTAACTGACTGAGCCACCCAGGCACCCCATGTTGATTGTCTTTTATTTTACTTTAAAAAAATATTTCATTTATTTATTTGACAGAGATAACAAGTAGGCAGAAAGGCAGGCAGAGAGAGTGGGGGGAGGCAGGATCCCTGCTGAGCAGAGATGTGGGACTCCATCCCAGGACCCTGGGATCATGACCTGAGCCTAAAAGGTAGAGGCTTTAACCCACTAAGCCACCTAGGCACCCCTGATTGTCTTTTATAAAATTCACTTTGAGATCTTCTTGCTTCTTTGTATGATGACTGATTTTCAGTAAGAACCCAGACATTTTGGTTATTATGTTATGAGACTCTGGCTCTTATTTAAACTTTCTGTCTATTTATCTTTCTCTGACACCACTCTAGCAGAGAAAGAGGGGGCATTGCCTAACTGCTAGGTGAGGGTGGACGTTGAGATTTCCTACTTGGCTTCTGTTGGTTGACATGAAGGAAGGGGAGAGGGATGGGCCCTTTTTACTGCTAGGCAGATACGGATTTTTATTCTCCTATCCATTACTGCCTAGTGGAAATGAAAGTCATGGCTTCCAAATTGTCCTTTTGGGACATAAGAATAAAAGATAAAACCCAGGGAATTCACTGAAGTGGGATTCCTTGGCACTAAGGTCTATAGGCAGTCTGCCTTCTCCTGCACAGTTTTTAGAGTCTTTTCCTGTTTGTCTTATATATAACATCTAGAGTTTTTAGTTGCTTTCAGTTGTAATTACTGGTAAGAATGGGAAAAATCATACCTACTCCATCTTTCTGGAACTTAATCATTTTTATGGTTCTTACAATGAGCATTTAAAAATTCTACAGTAAGCCAAAATATGTAGTATCAAAAACCAGATAAGAATTATATCTCCTATAGTTGTGTGTATGTTAAGGTTAGTATCACATCCTCTATATATTTTATTTAGAGAGGTCAAATAACTCTTAGTAAAGCAGGTGGGTTGTGAGAGAAGATTTCAGAGAGCAGTTCAGTATGGAAAGGATCAGATTATATTCATGACTAAGCAGAGGATGAGAAATAGGAGAATCACAGAATAGAATTTAAACAATGGATAATATTATAAGTACAATTTTATGGGATGTTTTTCTCCCAAAACACATTCTAATGTGTTTCTCAGATGATTATATTTTTTAAGAAACATTTTAGTAATTGCATGGTATTTCCCTTTATGGATATGCTACAATTTATTATTAGGCAGTTAATTTGCTTATAATATTGTGAACACTGTAAGTAATATAATCAGTACCTTTGGACTTCCTTGTTAATTCTGATTCCTGACTATTTCTTTAAGGCCATTTCTTAGATGTGGAATTAGCCCCCAAATTTAATAGTATTTTTTAAATTCCTTTACACAAAGGCAGATTTAAAGGTTGCTTTGAAGAAAGTATGTAGCACTTTACACATTGACTCACAGTATTGGAAGCTACCAGTTTTGCTATACCGTCATCAGTCCTGTGTCTTATCATTTTAAAATACTTACTTAACAGGTGACTTGGTTTATTTTATGCACATACACTTTTGCATTAATACAGATTTAAGAAAATGGTCCACAGTTGTGGAAGCCAATCATTCTTTCAGTTTCTCAGGATCATTTCCTACTATCTAGCCATGAACCCATACCCAAAGGAGGACAAGTCCAGGATGTGGAAATGTAGCAGTACTTCAAAGTTTTGTTCATTATTTATAAATTTGATGTTAGAATTAATCCAATAAAATGAGAGGAGTCAAACATACTCAGTGCAATCTGTCACTTTTTTTCCCCATTTGTATGTTTTGAGATGTCTCATTTTTCCCCGTCTTCCAAATCAGCAATACATATTCACAATCTTTGTGTTATTATTCCTTTCCTTTCACTTGTGAGTTAATTGGACAAGATTTTCTTTCTTATTAGTGTGTTTATTCAGTTTTCAAGAGCCAGAAGAGAAGGTGTATTCTGATCCTGATTCTGACCGTTATTCCCCTGTGCCACTGATGGAGCTGACCACTGTCAGAGACTGTGAGGACACATGAGGACAGAGGGGTACATTTAAACTTCTGCCACATAAGTTAGGATGGCATCTTGGGAAGGTCCTACTGGGGGCAAAAGGGGAAGTGAGTTCTTCAGCATGTGGTTGGTCAGGGGAGGTTAGGAAGTATCTTTAGGAGCTAGGAAGAAGATAACAACTCACTGTGGAAGTTGGTGAAAGTTCTTAGGAAATGTCAAGGGGACACTTCCTTCCCTGGGAATCTCTCCTTATTTCATAACCTAATCCTTTATAACAATCTGTTTATGGAATCCAATTGAAGGCAAGTGCATCCCCCTTGTTAAACTGAAGAGAACTTGATTGTTCTAGATTATAATGAATATAAAATAGGTGCAGGTTAATTTTGATCTACTGGTGAAGGCATGATTGTAGATAGAGAGGGGTTAGGAGATGGGAAGTTGTAGAAGAGAGATTCAGCTGCAATTGTTGTAGATTTCAACTCAGACATCTCCTGCGCTGAGCATTTTCTTCCTAGTGAATTCAGGGTTTATAATGAAAAAATTTCTCTGAAATGTTAAGTGGCTGACATGTAACAAAAGGTCGTTTATTAAAGAAGGACATACTTTGGAACTTTATGCAAACTATTTAATCACCGGAATCACAAGAAAGTTCCAAAGTCATTCTGTTCCTGATTTTGTGATAGGAACATTTTTCTTGGTAATTGGTATAGTGTGCTTTATGGCATGAATCACTTCATTGTACTTTCCAGAAGAAGAAATGAGGTCTGTGAATAGTCTGAATTTGGCTTATTTAGCTCCTCATTGTTCCATGTAGAATAGGGCATCTGAATATGCTCTGTATTAGATGGGAAATGGACTTCTATCCTGGGGAAGGAAAAGGTGTAGACTTTTCCTTTCTTAGTGTTAGAACTCTGCGGTGATTAGTTAGAATGAATTACCAAGTTATTTCTGGGTACTGGTCATTTATTTGCTTTCTGCAAGTCTGTAAGAAAAGGATTAAAGCCTAAAGATCTGTAGAGGACTCATTATTTAGAGCTTGTATAGAAGAACAAAAAAGGATCCTATAATTCCATTTGGGAACCACGAACTTAGTCAGGTTCTTTGGGACTTCTTAAAATCCTTGTGATAACACCATGAACTGGGGATCTGTGAGAGGGCATCCTAGTGTTTTTCTTTGTTGATCTACATCATTTGGGTTGTATACTTTAGCCCTCGGGTTTCCAAGATGACCCCAGCCTGGTTTCTTTAAGGGTAGAACCTTAAATGCAGACTTCTCTGCTACTGTATTGCTACTCAGAGTTGGCACTGGGGGCTGCATAGGTAGCAACATGCATGAGAACATCAAAAACTCAGAACAGGCATGTTGGGCCATGTTGGGCCACCTTTAGGACAGCATGGGACCTGTGGAACTTCTGTGGAGGATACAGTGTTGCCATATAATGTTCCTGGTTCTCCCTCAAGTATCTGTATGGCAGAAAGCAGGTCCTTAATAAAAGTGCATCACCAGGGGTGGGCATTTTGGTCCCATAATTAGGTTGAAGAGGAAGACACTTTGAGTCAGCTGCTGTGGGAAGGAAATTTAGACCACTTCAGAGGTGCTCACTCCCCATGCATATGGTGGGGACCCACTGCATAGACTGCACGCATGCCCAGTCTTCACTATCCCCTGGCCTTTGACTCCTCTGTAGGGGCCCAGGGGTAATAGTGGCTTATCTTTTTACAGAAGTCCCCACCATCCGGCCTATCCCTTACTAGATCTTTGGTTGCTTTAAATGCCATCTTTTCTTTTTCTATTGAAATATTTTGTTGAAATATTCAAGAGGGAAATGTTCTCATTTTGCTTCTTATCCACTTCTTGATTAAGATGTGCTGGGTAACATGCTATTTAGAAATGGTGACAAGGACTCTCAACTTCTTTTCCTGAATTATAGTTGTTAGTGTCCTGGAACCACCACAACGAAATTCCTTGTTTTTCTAGTTCCTAAGTTTAGCAACATACTCCTATGGGTTATTCCCATTCGCTTTCTCCGTTTGAATGAGTTTAGGAATATCTGCAAACTTAGAAATTTCTCTGCCTTTCAGATAACGTGTAAAAATCTTAACGTTGATTCTGGAAGAAACCCCTGCGTAGACTCTTTGTGTTTTCGAACACTGGGAACAAATGAGGTTGAGATGGATCATTAGAAGTCTCTGCTACTTCTCATGCCTTCTTGAACTTGTTAAAGAAGGAGTAGAAAATACATTTTATACATATTCCATCAATTCTAAGATTTTTTTTCTTCACATTTTAACATTTTTGTAACATACATGTGTCTTACAGCTGAATGGTATCTTAGATTTGATGTCAGAGTCTTGTTCCAATGCTTGCTTTGTCTCTTCAGATTATTTTTTCTTGTCTTTTAGCTGCCTGGTGGTTTTTCTGTCATAAGTCAGAAATGACCTGTGAGGTAATAGGAGTTGAGGCAAATACACCTTAGTGTGAGAATTTGTGTTAATTTGGCTATTGGTTAGGCGTTACTGTTTGCTGTAGCTTTGGGTGCCAGAGGCTTCACATTCCTATAGTGTCCTTATTTTTGTCTCCTTGCTTGACTTTGGGTTGCCCTTGGCACTCTTGCTCAGGTAGTCTACAGACTCTTTCAGACATACCCTGGTGTCCTACACCCATACTGGTGTCCTACTGGAGCGTTGTAGTGGTGGAGAAGTGTGGGAGGAAGCATTCTATAATCTTATGATAGAATCTCAGTATTTTGGTGGGCCTGTGCTCCTGGGTGTTTCCTGGTGATATAGCTTTTCCCTTCCCCAATCTGGCGAGACAGAAAGATGACAGGGTACTGGTGTGGGCAGGATGCACTCTCCCCAGCAGGAATAAATCTGACAAAGTCAGAGTGGGACTTTTTGGAGAGTAGGACTTTGCTAAGGAGAAGGCTCTGAGTGACCTGTTTCCCTAGAGTTGCTCCCTTCATCCCTGTATCAGAGTGAAAAAGTGATCTTCTTTTGCATATTTTCCATGAGAATTTGAGCGGGGGGTGCTGCTGGAGATAAAAATCCATAGAAGTAGAGGGATGTCCATAGGATTGTGGCTTGTGTCATGTGGACGAATGTGGTCTGGGGGTTTGGTTCAGTTCCCGTACAACTGTGGAGTCAAAACTTTGTCCTCAGTCCCACCCAGGCACTGCTCAAGCTCTCTGTGAAAATAACTGGCCACCACTGTTCTACCCCCAGGCCTCTGGCAGCATCAACTCATGCACTCATGATGTCCTTTTTAGTTTTCTCTTGGATTTTTGTTTCGAGGGATTTCTTGTACCTTTTTTATGAGTTTAGGTTTGCATTTAAAATTTTTTTTTATTTGATTTCTTCCAACATTTCTAGGTGTTTTGTGGCATGATGGTGTTCAGGATATGGAGTCTAGTGTTTTGCCAGAACCAGAAGTCTCCTGTGCACTTACTTTTTTCATGTGTCTACTCTCCATTTTAGCTCTCCTTCTGTCTTCCTATGTCACCTCCATCTCTGACCTCTTCCTTAATGGACTTAATCTCTTTGTGTTTTTCCTTTGCACAAACTGTGATTATCTCATGCCTTGCTTTCATGCCAGTAACTCAATTTTTAACTGGGCCTGTTTTGTCCCTTTCTGTGTCTCATTTATTAGCTATGTAATCATGTTGTTTTGGTTCTCAGTTTATTTATTTAACTCTGCAGTTTCCCTTTCATTTCATTTGGTTATTTTATAATCTTGTCTTTGAAATCATGTTTAATTTGATCCAAGGTTTTATTAAGTTATATAGTATTAAAGAACTCATGGGAAATGTGCCCTTCTTGTTTGGTTTTTTTTCCAGACTATATTTTATATTTTAGTTGTGCCTATCTGCTTGCCTTCCTTTCTTCCTTGTATTTGCTATTTTTAAAAATGTATCCATCCATTCGTTCATTCATTTATTGCTATATTTTATGTATGTAGCTGTCATTCCAATTCCTTTTTTCATCTTGCCCAGGCCTTATCCTCACAATGTGTCTACTCATAATTTTTAATTTCTGGGTTGTAATGGTGGTGAACTATTTTTTCCCATCATTCTTTCCTTACTTGTGGTCCTGTTTATTTTTCCTTAATTTATTAAACCAATTAATCTATATTACTTTTAGAAATACTAGAAATGCCAAATAACAACAAAGAAAGAAAACATTACTTCTCTTATATCTTGCTCCTACCTTCCCTTTATCCCCTCCTTTTTGGCCTTTTGAACCCACCTTTGTATCAGTTACACCTGGGGTGTTCTGTTGGGACCCCTGTACTCTAGCTGATGTCTTTAGAAGATCTCGGTTGTAATGAGACACAGCACAGTAAGTTCCTACCAGAGTCCATTGGGAAAGCCTGATGCTGGTGCTGCACACATCTCTGTAATTTCTCAGGCATTTGTGGGGGATCTGGTGCATGTGATTCTTTGCTCTTAGCCCATTCAAAGATAATGTTTTATGTGCACTGCATGTGTAGTAGTGAAGGCAATGCTTGGACACTGATTCAGTTAGGATGATGCTGAAGTGTAAAGGGAAATTTATTGTGTTTCTTCAAGCAGAGTTGAGATAAAGTTGATTCCTAGGTCACCCAGGGCCACTGAAGCACTTCTCCCTCTCCTGCAGTCCGTAATCTCCCCCATTCCTGCCACCTTGTCCTCCACTTCTCAGCTCTGTAAACTCAAGCAACATGTCTTAGTGGTTAGGATCCACTCTCATGATCACCTTCCCCAGATTTGTTCCTCCAAATTTGGGTCTTTTCAGGGGAGATAGGGAGGCTCGTCCTCTTGCAAAAGTAGAAAGAAAGCCTTTCAGTCTCAGTTAAAAGTGCACCCTTGAAATCACTCCCTCTCCTTGGGGAACCTGGGCAGTGCTGGGGATGGGGTCCACCCAGCCAGAACCATATAAGGTCAGGGCAGGTCACTTCCCCAGGGAATCCCTCTCATACTTGCACACACAGGCAGTGGAAGTGGCTTGGCAATGAGCCCCAGCCCCTTCAATATTGCACTGGGCGGTGGGTTTTATAGGGGAAAGAAAATCAGTTGGCATTGGCCAAATCAAGGACCTAAGTTCAGGGGACAGACTTGCCATTAGTTCACCTGGCATGCAAACTTTCCAAGGAGGCAGCTTGATTGGCCAGATTTGCTCCCTTGGTTATGATGTGTCTAACCTGGGCTTAAGTCAGTAAGGAATTACACACTGACCTGTTGGAATAATACTCTGGTCTGATTTTACAGATTTCTTCCAGTCTTTCTCTGCATTGTTCCTGAAAACAGTGTTCTAATGCTATACAAGATTAACTTTGGTAGTTAAAAATGGGATAAAAGTGTTCAAAAATCACTTTGGGGATTTCGAGAGGCAGTTTTCCAAGGACCATAATTTGCTTCAGTGGAGTTCTTTGGAGCACTGTCTACAGATTGAGGCTCTTTAGAGTGCTGTGTTTTAAAGGACCACAGCATAACACATTTCCTTTATTAGTGCTTAGCAATACTGTTAGAAGTAAGTATATATCTCTAAACAGTTCAGTGATGAGTAAAGAGTTCCAGAACCTTTGTAGGAAAATGGTGACGTTCCAAGGCCAAGCCCGCTGAGAAGCCAGGTACTGGTAGAAGGAGACAAGTATCCAGCACTTGAAACTGTGTTGTACATGTTTTTTTTGTTGTTGTTGTTGTTGTTCTTTTTTTTAATTCACATCTGCACATTTATATATCACAATACCCTTAACCCGTTTGGAAAATCAAATGTTGACATCAAGGCATTTACCTTCTAGGCCCAGATTTCTATGAGAAAATAAATGTAATTATGTGCCATCTGCAAAGGTAGGCATTTGGGGGTAGAAAGGAGATTTTGCCCCTGTGGGACAACCTTCTAAGTCTCCCCAGTACCTTTGCGTTAGAGGAACTTGTTTCTGATCATTGAAAGGTGGAAAACTTGGGACACCTGGATGGGTCAGTCAGTTAAACATCTGCCTTTGGCTCAGGTCATGATCCCAGGGTCCAGGGATCAAACCCAGCTTCAGGCTCCTTGCTCAGTGGGGAGCCTGCTTCTCCCTCTGCCTCTGCCCCTCCTCCTCCTGTTCTCTTTTTCTTAAATAAACACACTTTTTTTTTTTTTAAAGAAAGGCAGAAAACTTTACTGTGTTTTAGGGACTTCTTGTGTGCTACTCGTTTAATCCTTGCAACTTGCTGGAGAGATGGCAATCAGTTTCCTATTTTTACGTATAAGAAACCAAGTCTCGGAAAAGCTCAGTGACCATCCCAAGCCTCCATAGCTTGTAGGTAACACAGC
>RCUC01051870.1:0-33706 GCA_003697995.1 Taxidea taxus jeffersonii | reverse complement strand
ACACACACACGTACACACCCATTTCTGTCAAAGGGATTCTCAAGTCCACTGAGAAAGAGAATTTGACAGAGAACACACTAAATTAATCTTACATTCTTTAGAAAGTTTCCATGAGTTTCTCAGTGTCATTTCTCTGCTTTACTGTGCGACCTTCTGGGTTCTGACCCTGTCTAAGGGCTCTTATTTTGAGAGCATATCGGTCTTCAATAATTTTTTGTTCTCATTTTATGTATTTTATCAAGAACATTAAATGGATTAAGTACATTGGAGTTTATTAGCTAGGAGCAGGAATTTCAATTTACCTCTTCTAGGAATAAATGCAACTGGGTGGGGTTTTCTATATGACTCAAAAACAGTTACTGGCATTATAATCTAGGATTTTATAGTGATGTGAAATAAATGTTGCAGGAGCCAACTTTATGAGAACATTGTATTCCAAGGATCTGCCCTTACCAGCAACTCACCTTGCCTTCTTCTATAGTCCCTTCTGTAAAGGACTGACACATGAATTAAATCAGGTTGGTGCCCTGTCAATCTCGAGGGTCTGGAAGGTGATTAGAACATTTGCTGCTTCAGGTGAGGTTGCCTTACTTTTGATCATATCACATATATTAAGTTTTTTATGGATTTGAACATTAAGACCAAAGGCTTATTTAAGGGGCTGGGTTTCTGGCGAGAACATAATTTCTAAGCCAATTCACTCATTATCTGAATATAAGAAAGTTAGAAGTTTGTCATATTTGACTCGAACATTTTTACATAATCCCTGAAGTGGGTCTTTTCACTTAGGCTCAACCTTAAAGCTCAAACAAGCATAAGCTGATGTAAATTTTAAACCTAATTTTACTTAGAGAATGTTCTTGTATGCAGAGGATAAGAAATATGGGAAGTTTACCCATTAGCTGCCTGCTCAGTCTTCACAGGGAGAGGCTTTCATCTGACAAAAATAGTTGTCTGTTTCGTTTCAAAATCAATTTCACTCAGTGTTTCTCCCACCCTCATATTTATAATTACATCTGGTTCATTAAGACATGGAAATCGATAGAGGGTGTGCTGTTTTTCTCAGGGGGAAGGCAGCCTCGTGAGATGTAGAAACACTGCTCACTGTTCTGTTTGTTTCCACCTGTGCCTTGTGGTGAGGCTCTGAGAGTTAACACCTTTTTTCTCATATTCAATTTCTCCACTTATAGGTTGACCTCCATTCCTATAAGTCATGACTCCTGGGGTAAAAATAATCTACAGAGTTGTGATCTATGAAGAAAACTATCAATATGGTTTATATAGGGGATAGAGGGCAAACACATTTTTGAGCATGTCTATATATTTTGTTAATATCAAGCATAATTTTCCAGTAGTATATGAATACCCAGGACATCTCTTGCAATCCAAGAACTGTTGGAACACACTTTGCTTAGTGATTTGCACAAATATTAGGTAGATCATTTGCTGCTTATTGGGGTAGATGAATGAATGGCCTATGTCAGAGTCACTAACACGTCTAACCCCTTCCACCTTCTTTAAGTCAGGAGGAAGTTTGAGCTGGCCTGAGGACTTTACCCTCCAATCAACCCTGAGATAGATGATTGAGAGAGACAGAGAGAGACAGAGGGAGACAGAGAGATCTCCTTCCCCTCAATTCTGGGCAACCAAGAGCCAGGTGTCACAAAATGCACATCATTCATACTATTCTGAGCCCTTGCAGCTGTGAGGACAGATCTCGGCAGTTTTCAACTCTTAGAAATACACATCCTGGGAGATGGCAGGCCTAAGGTAACATTACTTTTATTCCCACCTTAGCTGTCCTGTGACCCAGGCTGAATATCATCCAAGAGATGCTAGTTCATCACATTTATAACACAGCTGTGCTTAAAATGGGGCCAAAGCTTCACACACCCCAGTCCTGGCCTCTCTCCATGGAGGTCTCTTCTCATGTTCTCACATCCTCACCTCCGGTACTGCCCCTACTCCCCTGAGCCATCCCCACAACAGCAGGACCACATCTGCCCACATGGAAATTTCCAGTACCTTTTGTCCTGTGAAAGAGTATTGCATACAACATGGCTTTGTTGTTTTGTTAAGAGCTGTGGATATATACAGTGACATAGCTTTCTTGGATTGTATTGTACGTGAGGATGAATTCTTTCACAGACACATATCCTGGAAAGACTCTTTTTTATAGACAAGAGAGCAGGAGAATATTTGGACTATGCTTCAAAATATATAGCAAAACCCTGGCTTTAAGTCAAAGAGAGTAGACTGAAGGGTGGTGGGGGAAGTGTGGTGTTGGGAGGAGTCTAAGTCTTCCTCAGCCTTTATAATATAGACCAGACTCAAATCCATATGGCCTTGTAGCAGCAATCATTGTGGTTTTGCTCTCCAGCCATTTCTGATTTAACAAGGAGTGTTTCTTTTATTGGGTCGGGCCTTCCTTTTCAAAATCTTGGGGTCTGCATTGCCTATCAAATAGTTGAAGACATGGAAATGTTTACATTTTGCTCAGTTTTCAAGAAAGAGTTGAAGTTACCCACAATCTGAAAAAGCCTCATTTTTTTCTTACAAAACAGGCTTATTTTAGGAAGAGCTGGGGATTTTTTACAAAAAGATGACTGAAAGAAAATGGTAAACTGCAGATAAACATATTGGGGGCCCAGCTTCTTGAAACTTCCCCTCCCTAGATCCAAAGTTTTCACCACAGAAACCAGTCCTTTATTAAATTAAACTTTTCAATCATATTCTCACTAGGCTCCTAGCTTTGCTTCTTATCTAACAAGTAACAGGGTAACAAGTCAAATCTCTTCGTCCTTCTCTATTGTATCCTGATATTCAAATGGAGAAAGAGACTATGGGGACACTTCAGCAAAAGATTGAAACCCTAATGGAGCCATGGTATCACATAACTTTCCATCATTGGCCTCACTCTGGCTGCAGGCCTTTGGAACCCTTCTTCATACAATCCCTGCTGCTCTCATTCAAGGAAGAGGAGAAAGGAAATCTGGAGTGGATGAAAGAGATCAGTCCAGAAAGCCAGGTGAAGGGAAGTGTCTTCAGTGGAATGGGGAATATGGAGAATTTAACCCCAAATAAATTTTTTTTTAATTTTTAAGTTGGAAATACAATTGCAGTATAAGGACTTTTATAGGAATCTTTCATAGAATTCAGGAATTAAAAGTCAGAGAGGATCGAGGCGTTTCACAAATGAGTCAAGACAGGCTTCAAGTCTATGTTTGCTTATTTAGCTCTTTTGTTCCCTGGGAAGTTTGCTAGCACAGACTAATGGCTTATTGGAACACAAAAGTTTTTTCTACTTCTGTGCTCTTCTCTCCAGCCCTAACTCAACCTGTCGGGGAAAAGATCAAGACCACACTTAGTAGTCATTTTAGTTATTACAAAAAGTGTGTTTGCCAAGTTGCTTCAGGTCATTCTAAAGTTACCAAACCCTCTCAGAAATGTCCTAATGAAGAAACAAAATCCTGTGACTTTAGATAAACAATTAAGGAAAAAGGAAGGTATAGTTAAAAAAAAAGTGGTTCTGTTATGAACATTGGGGTACATATGGCCCTTCTTTTTACTACATCTGTATCTTTGGAGAAAATACCCACAAGTGCAATTGCCGGGTGATAGAGTAGCTCTGTTTTTAATTTTTTGAAGAACCTCCACACTGTTTTCCAAAGTGGCTGCACAATAGCCAAACTGTGGAAAGAGCCGAGATGCCCTTCAACAGATGAATGGATAAAGATGTGGTCTATATATACAATGGAATATTACTCAGCCATCAGGAATGATGAATACCCAATGTTTGCATCAACATGGATGGGATCGGAGGAGATTATGCCAAGTGAAATAAGTCAAGCAGAGAAAGTCAATTATCATATGTTTTCACTTACTTGTAGAACATAAGGAATAGCATGGAGGACATTAGGAGAAGGAAGGTTAAAATAAAGGTGGGGGGGGTCAGAGGGGGAAATGAACCATGAGAGACTGTGGACTCCAAGAAACAAACTGAGGGTTTTGGGGGGGTGTGAGAGATGGGTTGGCCCAGTGATGAGTATTAAGGTGGGCATGTATTGCATGGAGCACTGGATGTTATACATAAAAAATGAATCTTGGAACACTACATCAAAAACTAATGGCATACTGTATGGTAACTAACATAACATAATAAAATAATAATAATAATAATAATAATAATAATAAAAGTGGTTCAAAACCCAATTCAAGTCTTTTAGAGGCTCTCAGGATTTAGCAAGACATTGCAGCCTACAGAATGCAAAATTCAAAATTCTATTTTGCTTCTCACTCAGCTGGCACTGTGGCTATTCTAGAAGCTGAAATAATTGTTTGGTAAGAAGTCATTTTCTTTACCACAAAAATCGAACAACTGACACTTCAGGTCGTTTATAAGGGATGGAACCACTCTAACACCAAATATTTATATAACTTTGTTCATCAGGTCCTGGCCAGCTATGCTACTATTTGCTAAAGTATGGTGACAGTAAGTTGGAATGTTTTACCTAGAACTGTGAAAACTTGAAAATGTCTGCCAGGTAAATACACTTATTCTTCCCGTCACTAGGAAAAGAAAGGATGTGAGAGGGAAAGAGAATGGTGATGCTGGCCACAGTAAAAAACCCAAGGAAGTAGCTCAATTTCTTATCACACCTGTAAATATAACAATGTCTCCATCAGTGTATATCCAAAAGGGGCAAATGCAAAGCTGATAACTCTGAAGACCAAAGTCAGGAGGTTTGGATGTCAGTTTACATTTTGGGTTAATGAATCATTGGGGTTCTACTTATTTACCACATGCACCACCAAATTTCTTACTACCCAACAATTGTCCTCAATAACATGTGAGGGCAGAGATGTGAAAATACATAAATAATGTGAAATGGTCAACCTCTGACATTGGAATATTAAAAGATTCAGACCCACATTTGGGAGGTCTATAATGTACTCCTGTGAACAAACATATGCATTTCCATCAGTGTTTTCATTCATCTGGTAAACTGTATTGAATATCTGTAACATCGATCAGATGAAAAACATGTGTAGAGGGTGGAAGCGTCTACAGAATAGTAATCTTAAAAGCTAATGATGCAGGGATGCCTGGGTGGCTCAGTTGTTTAGAGTCTGCCTTTGGCTCCAGTCATGATCCCAGGGTCCTGCATTGGGTCCCAGGCTCCTGCATGGGAATCTCTGCTCAGCGGGAAGCCTGCTTCTCCCTTTCCCATTCCCCCTACTTGTGTTCCCTCTCTCACTGTGTCTCTCTCTGTCAAATAAATAAATAAAATATTTTTAAAAATCTAATGATGCAGATAAGATGAGATTTTGCCTTGAAGGTTACTAGTAGAGATTATATTAGTTTACTAGGGATGTCATAACAAGAGATCACGGACTTGGTGCTTAAACAACAGAAATTAATGTTCTTACAGGTCGGGAGGCTGGAAGTCCAAGTTCAAAGTGTCACAGGTTTTCTTTCTTTTGAGGCCTTTCTCTTTGACTTACACATGGCTGCCTTCTTGCTGTGTCCTCACATGATCTCCATGACCTTTCTTCTGTTTAGGACCACATTTCTGGTATTTTTATGTGTTTAAATTTCCTCTTCTTATAAAGACACCAATCAGATTGGATTAGAGACTACTGAATGGCTTCATTTTAACTTAATCACCTCTTTAAGACTTTATCTCTAAGTATTGTTATATTCTGAAATCCTGGGGTTAGAACTTCATTATATTAATTTGGTAGGGTGGACACAATTCAGCCCATAATAGATCCATGAACAGATAAACAGAAAACTGCAATAAAATATTATTGTTATAATAATAGAAGGTAAGTGGGAGAAATATACCCAAAGGTATATGAGACGGGGAAAATTTTAAATAAATTCACGAAAGTTGTCCAAGCAAGGGATGAGTATTAGGATGGGTGTTAGGTGGAGTTAAGGAGGAGAGACATTTGGGGGAAGTATTTCAAGCACAGGAGATGCATAAGTGTGGACATGAGATTTTTTTAAAAAGATTTTATTTATTTATTTGACAGACAGAGATCACAAGTAGGCAGAGAGGCAGGCAGAGAGAGAGAGAGAGGAGAGGAGAATGCGGGGCTCGATCCCAGGACCCTGGGATCATGACCTGAACCGAAGGCAGAGGCTTTAACCCACTGAGCCACCCAGGTGCCCCGACATGAGATTATTTAACAGGATTTTACACAAGTTCAGTCTAAGGGGAAAAGGGAAAGGATGACAAACAAGCCTGGAAAGACAAGCAAGTGTCAGATCACAGCAAGACTTATACTCAGACAATAATATCTGTGTCTATAACAGCACACTCTGGAATTAGTTAGACCTGGATCCAAACTCTCACTCTTGTACTTCTAAGTATTACCTTGTAAAGCCACTTCATATTTTTGTCCTTGGATTTCTTTACATGTAACATAATGTCCCTATCGAATAATCAATCAATCAATCAATCAATCAATTATCCTTGAGGCTGTTTGAAGGTTTCTTGTGCTTAGCCCAGTGTTTGACACATAGTAGCTATTAAAGACCCATCAAATATCATTATTATTCTGTTGCTTGAAGGTTTTGGACTTTTTTTCTGGAGGATGTTTGGAGACAATCAATGTTTTTAAGTAGGGAGTTGGTATAATCAGATCTTAAAAGTCATTCTGGTAACTGCAGGTCAGGGATCAATGAGGTAGAAAGTTGAAGGAGAGTTAAAGTACCAACTCTTGCAATATCTAAGTAAGTGACCAAAGAGCATAACCATAGGAAGCGCAACTGCGGAAAAGAAGAGAAATACTCGAAAATATGTGACCAGCTCAGTAGAAATTGATTTGGGATAGCAAAGCAAGAGACATACAGGATATTTCCAGATTTCTGGCTCAAAGAACTAGGTGATCCATCACAGAGAAAAGGATGAAACAGAAGAATCAGGTTTGAAGAGGAAGCTTATGAATTCAGTTTGGGGACTGTTTACCCACCATGGTCATCCGTGACCACCATCCTTTCACACTGAGCTTTTGGTTCTGGGTTATTTCCCTATAATCATTATTTTGAAAAATCTCAATTTCTTTGCCATTCTTTCCATCCATAATTTCACATAACAAATACCAACCACAGTTAGAAATATATCCTCACATAGAAAGAGGCTAAAAAAAAAAAAATCCACAACCATGGTGACTGGTCTCTCTTCAAAATTATGACCACAGTCCCAAGTGGGCCAGCAGTACTGTCCAGATATCTTCTTTTATTTTTCTTGTACATTCACCTCCCAAAACTACTTCAACTACTTTGTTTTCCTCAACCGGGTCTTCCAGAATCCTTATTCTCAATGGATAAGCCTAGTTTTTACCTAGAAATGAGCAATAATCAGAAAATTATATCCCAATCTTCCCACCACAAAAACCAATCTATCTCTATCTGTCACCATATATACTACATTCCCTTCTATCAGGTGGATCAAGTGTCTCTGCTGTCTTTGAGACCAACCCCCCCACTTGTGTGCTGGATTTCCATCCCCCTGAAATATTTAAAAACATTGCTCATGCATTCAATCCTGCTCCCTCCTTCATCTTTAATTTTTTCTGTTTTACCAGGTGATTTCCATCAGCATAGATGTGATATAATATCTCTCATCTTAAAAAAAAGCGCTGACACCATGTTTTCTTTCTAGCTTCTACCCATTTCTCTCAAAAACTATATAGCAAAACAAAACAAAACAAACAAACAAAAAACGAAAAACAAAAAACCCAACTATATAGTAAAACTTCTTGAAAGGAAAATTTACATTCTATATCCTCCTTTCATGCCATTCTCTCCGACCTTCCTGAATCCTCCTCTCCAGGCTCCTTCATTCACTGCTCTTACCTTCAGTCCTCAGACCTCCCTCTTCAATTTTACACCCTCTTCCCTAAGTGACTCTATTCAATCTCCTCTCTTTAATGATTTAATCTTTTCCTTCCAAGAAAGCACTATCTATAGCTTAATGAGTTTCAGACTTATGTATTCAATAGTTTTTTCAATATCTTTAATTTAAAGGATCAAAAAAAATTCTGGATATCTTTCTACTCCACCTCCAGCTGTCCACTGTGCCCAACATTAGTAAGGGTACCACATTACACCCAGATGCTTAGGCAATTTTTAATGCATCTTTGCCTTTTCCCTTTCTCTTAAACCTCATGTCCAAATCCACCAGGAAGTTCTATCCACTCTACCTTCAGGGTGTATTTTGAATTGAATCACTAGACATGAAGCTGATGATAGAATTATTAACAGTTGGGAGGCGGTATATGTGAGGCGTTTCAGCAACGGGGAAATTGTAAGGAGGCACCTGAATATTGAGGTAAGAAATTAAAAGGCAGTAATGATGATGTACTAGATGTATTTTTTTCTGTTCTCTTCACCCTTGAGGGTATTTTAGTGATTAGATATGGAAAGAAATCACAAATTGCATTTATAATTGTGAAATTATAATTCAGTGGTGAGTCCATGAATGTATTATCTTGCTTTTTCATATGGAACTTTCTCTAGTTTTTGTTTTATTATGTTTTAATTCAAAAGAGCATTTTTTTTGGTGAATATAATATGCAAATAGCTAAATAGTAGTAAATGCACAGTGGTGCTTTGGAATTTGAAAAAAAGATGCTATATGAATGCTCAGGCTCCTGAAAGACAAAAACCAGTTGGGAGCTAGGATATCTGTCTGTTCTAAGCACCCAGGCACAGAAAAAGGACCCACAGTACAATCTAGCCACCAGCAACATTAGTTCCAGGCAACCCACATACCTACTGATATACATCTCCAATGTTTTCGGATTAGTAGGATGGCCAAAGAGGACAGGAGAAAAGATTTCCAGTTGAGAAATTATAGTGGGAAATCTTTTTAAGTACATGCTACTATAAACCACTCTTACTTTCTGAGGAAGGAAAAAAATCAATTATATATCAGCATCTGGCATCTTTATAATCTCCCATGCTTTGATGAATCCATGGCACCAGTAGAAATACTCTTGTTGCTCTCTGATGATATTCTTTCTCTCTCTCTATTTCCCACTCTCCCTCCTTTCTCCTTCTTTTTCTCCTTTAATGTACCTATCTAATCATTATTTTTATTTCAAAGTGTACTTCATGGTAACCTACCACAAATTGTTGTGGCAGTAATCTTATCAATACTGTTCAGAGTATGTTATTCTAATTTTAAAACTTTCTCTTCAAGAAAGTCCTCAATAAGCTTGGTTGCCTGCTGATTTTTACACCGGCTTGTTAAAGGTCTGTGGGTGAGGAAAAGAAGGGGGAAATGGTAGGATTTTTTTTAATCTAATAAATTGACTTTAAAGAACTTATTTCAACCTGCCAAGCTTCTAAGAAAAATGGGGTAGCATTTTATAGTAGGCAACAAATTATATTATTTCCCTGGTGTTGCTTGTGATAATCATATTACTCCTCAGCAGCTCTCCAGGTATTTCTGTAGCTGTGAGGTGTAATTCTACAGCAGCTTAGACACTGTATTGTGATTTATAGTAACATGAATTAATACCCATTTACTAGGAAGTGTTAATGAGAAAAATACATATGAAGGCTTCATGTAGTACTGTATTTTTTAGTTTAGAGGAGGGGAAAAAAGCCTTGCATAAAGTAGCATATTCCTTGGTTATTCACAGTGAAATTTACTGAATTGTCATTTTATAGACAAATAATCTGAGGTTGACAAAGGCTAAGGATACAACAACAAGTGATGAAATATGGCAACTTGGCAAAATTCAATTGACCACATCATTTTAAAAAATTTTTTTAAATTTATTTGTCAGAGAGAGAGAGAGCGAGCACAGGCAGACAGAGAGGCAGAGGGAGAAGCAGGCCCCCCTGCAGAGCAAGGAGCCCGAGGTGGGACTCGATCCCAGGACGCTGGGATCATGACCGGAGCCGAAGGCAGCTGCTTAACCAACTAAGCCACCCAGGCGTCCCTTGACCACATCATTTAAACAGCTTAGATGGAACAAAGCAAATGAGATAAAATGTTTCCAGACATATTTATTCACAGTGACATTTTCTACATTATAAGGATGCTTTTGATGTTTCTAGCACTGCATTCAGTAGACAAAGGTCTACACAGCTCCTCCCTAGACATGCGTACTCCACCAGCTGACATCATGCTTGTGACTTGATGTAGTCAACGGAACATGAGCAAAAGTGACATTGTGCCTTTTCTTTTCCTTTTGCCATGAGCTCAGTAATGCAAGATTGAGGCTGTTCAATCAACCATGCTCACAGGATAAATAAGAGAAGAAGCAGAGGTCTTCCAGATGGGCCAACCACCAGTGGATATGTAACAAGAGCAAGCAATAAACATTGGTTTTAAAGGAAAGATGATTTGAAGTCAATCATTCCTGCAGCATAACTTAGTACAAGGTAAATAATGTTATTCCAAAAAGGTGAACATTTCCTCCCTCTTAAAGAAAGAGACAATTAGGTCACAATCATGTTACTCTGCTTGTAACACACAAGGACATAGATCTTTGCAAAACTTAGCTGTCAAGGAAATCTTCTTAATATTCCCAAGATTACAAAAATTTTCTTTTGGCAATGTACAATTTTTAAATCTTCATTTCAACCAAAATATAAAAAGAGTACAATTAATTGATAGTTGTGATGTTATCTGCAGTAAGATATTGATTGGATGTAACTAAGAATTTGAAATTAGATTTTTATATTAACAATGGAATTCACAACGAGATTTCGTTTATTTGCATGAACAAAGAACTGAACACTGGAACAATTTAATTCATCTTTTAGACAACAAGGATAGTGATTAAAAACTAAGGAAAGGCAAAATAAAATCATGACTATTCTCAAAAGGGAAAAAGCTCCTTGTTATTCTGGATGCATAATGTTGTGTGTATATTTTAGGATAAATTTGTACTTTAAAGTTTTATATCTTTATAAAGATATATATCTTATATACTTAATAAAGTCTACTTAATAAAGGCGACTTAATTAATTTTTGAATTGAAAGAGTTACAAAAAATAGCTATTCCATTGTACTCCAAAAAGAATGTCTTTTCAGACAAGTTATCCAAACTTAACCAATGTTATTGCCTTACCCTATTTGGCATCCTGAATGCAAATTGGCCGATCAGTTTCTGGGAAAATAGTAGTCTAATATTTGATGCTATGTCGACATGTATATGCCCTGATTTTTAGACTCATTTTCAGAGTGAAGGGAAATGTACTGCTATGGTCAAGAGAGCAGCATAGAGCATAATATGCCTCTGCAGCAATCAAAACCAGGGCTTGCTGGTGGGCTATCCCTCAGATTTCTCTCCCCATCCCCCCCCCAGCACTCTTTTTTTTAATTATTATTAAGCTCATTCTGTTTTTCAAGGAAATCAAACATTGATCACATTTTTCAGTGAGAACATAAGCTACAGAGTTGCAGTCTTTCATAGAAAGCAAATTTAAATATGAGTTATTTCCTGCTCCCTTTCCCAAATCCAGTGCTACAATAATCTCTGCAACCTGGACACTCTGGCTTTGCCCAGACATCCCTAGACAAGAGGAACTTAGTGTCTCTCATTTCTACAGAGCTGTAGCTATTAGAATGTATTTCCTCATATGTAACTATCATCTGGTTTTCTCTTGTTCGACTCCTTGACCCTACTTTCATCCCTAGAGTCATCTTTAACAAGTTTGATCCCTCTTCCACACGAAAGAGCTGAAACACTTAACATTCTCCAACATGCCTTCACATTTCTCAGGGAGAGCACTTCCTTCTCCCAAACAAATCTTCCATTCTCTAAATAAATAAGTCTTATCTCTCTACTACTTCTTATTTGGCAGGGTTTCTAATCCACTTGCCATTTTGACTCTCTTTTTAGAATATACTAAGGTTTGACACTATTTTCCTAAAAATAGCCTAATAAGAGTCTACCGGCTCATAGTACTGAGCCCAATTACCTGAAAAAATGTAGAGAAGCAAGAGCTTCAGCCCCTGACTTTAGATATTTTACCAGTGGATTATATGAGCAATCACATAACCTTATTAATCAGTTAGTGCTATTTGTTAAGGAAATTCTTTAACTCTAGCCATTTTTTTGTTCCTGAAGTTTCTCTGTTCTTGGGTAGGGCTATCAGAATATTTGGGACCTGAACTTCAAATCTTAATTTAATAAGATTATATTTTAACTTGCTAACATGGTTGAAGAAGTCAAAAGAGACTGAATAGGTACAGATACTTTTTACCAACTAAAGTTCTTTCAAACATAAGCTTTAAATATTGTGTTCTTTAGTGAGATCCACCTATCCCTGTAGAATAGTGGAAGGGAAAGCACTGGGGTTATTCCATCCTTGTTCAAATCCCTTGTACCCAGGATGAACAAAGCTCTGTGGACTTTTGTCTGCTCACTTCCCTTCTCTGAAAAAGATGCTGCAAATGACTGCTAAGTCATCATCTCAAGCTTCTGGTTAAGACAAGAAACTCTAGCAACAATGGCACAACCACCAGCCCCTATTCCACAAAGAGACAGATGAGATTCCTTTCTGAAAATAATGGTAAGGATGTCTACCTACTTCTTAGAGAAATATGGAGATGTTGACTGTGTGGTATTATAAACATGTCAGCCTCCTCAATCTGAGCTGAATTACTTGATTTATTAGGAAAAAAATAGCTATGTGGGTTGGACTCTACTGGCCTTATTAAAAATTCTATTTCACTAATTGCCTGCCCAGTGGACAAAGGAACAAAAGGAGGAGGGAAGAAACAAAGAGAAGCAAGTATCTATCAGAGGGATCCTCACTGGTTAGCCTATGGTTAAGGGAAATGACATACACTTCGGTGGCTTGCATAAAGCTACTAGGCTCCTACAGGGA
The DNA here is from genome assembly GCA_003697995.1 of Taxidea taxus jeffersonii. Taxonomy (NCBI): domain Eukaryota; kingdom Metazoa; phylum Chordata; class Mammalia; order Carnivora; family Mustelidae; genus Taxidea; species Taxidea taxus. The sequence goes on along the minus strand of RCUC01051870.1, from coordinate 20,841 downwards.
AACAAGAATTTAGAATACCATGTTACCCTGGAAGAAATTCTAAAGAAAAATCTTATTGTGCTAGAACTTGATTCTATCAGAATGGTGGCTTGTTCCATCCTGTCTGCACAGATATTTGAGCACAAACACTAAGAAGAAATGAAACTTTCCTTTCTCACTTATAGGAAACTAGTTTTTCTGAGCTAAAAAGAACCTTGGTTTGGAGCCAAGGGGAGGCAGGAAGATCTTGGGGGGATGAGGAGGTATGTAAGAGCAAGTTCATACTTTCTCCAGAAACTGGGACTATGGTCAAATTATGCCAATGGCAGCCTAGAATGGTTAAGAGCATAGATTCTGGAGCCAGAAACTGGGTTTGACTTTGTGTTCTGACATTTTCTGTATGTTTTAAGCAATTAATTTCCCTGAGCCTTGGTTTCCTTAGACAAAGATTTTAACAATGTCTAAATCACAGAACTTTTCTGAGATGCATATGAGAGAATATATGAAAGTGGTTTGTATAGTGCCTGCATATAATAAGCTTTCAATAAATGAAATCTGAGAGAAAAAAAAAAGCCTCCATGATTGTCTTAGGAACAATTCCACATAAATGCATTCTAGAATCTCTTCCAGGCTCAGAATTCTATCAGTCTCCAGCTGTGCAGTTAATTATAATCCCTGAATGTTAGAAGTAAAGGGACCTTAGAGATCAACTATTTAAACCTTTTGGTATTACAAACAGGAAAGTCAAGGTCCAGACCAAAAATTAACTACTTTGCTCAAAGTCCCTAGCAAGAGAGGGTGAATATCAAATTTTAAATAGAATTATAGTTTTAAAAATATTTCCATGTACCACATACTATAGTTTTCATCTATAGAGCTCGACAAACATCAGTCAATTAAGGCGCAAATCACCAGTGCACTATAAACAAACATTAATTATCATTACTTATTTAATAGGTATTAAGCACCCACAAGTACCAATAAAAACATACAAAATTACCTTTGCTTCACTGAAGTATAGATCTTTCTGGTTACCTTTGCCTTTTTCCTCTACCCCCAGTGCTTATCTCTGTATAAATGAGCCATGGTATCATCATGGTTGATAGCTTTGTTAGTGTTGATCATCTATCCTGTACATTTCACTGCCAAATGGGACTGCAAATGTGAGGAAAGACTCTGTGGCCTCGCATTTAGATGTGAGTTTGCACCGCTCACCTATAATTATGGGGCCTGGTTGTAGCTGTGTAAATGGAGACAGTTAAGTAACGTTTGCCCATATATCATCCTCTACAGGATTTCCATGTCCATTTAGGAAATTGGCTCTTTGTGGTGCACCAAGTCCATGTTACTACTACAGTATTTAAAAATAACCTGAGGGGTTATTACTCAGGTGATGGGGGCCAGCTGTTCGTGCTCTCTATTGAGAGGAGAATTTCTTTAATAAGATGAATTTCTTTAATTGAAGATGGCAAAGAGGACTTAGACAAAAACAGGCAAATCTCTTGACCGTGGAGGGCTAGCAGAAGTTGTAGAACTTCATCTCCAGAACTATAAATGCAGATCCATTTTTATCTTTCTGTGCTGAGAGGCAGAGGGTGGACTTTGCTCCCTGGAGGATTCCTTGAGCACAATGATCACATGACACATTATAATATCCTAGGAGAACCTACATAAATCAAACTATGTTTTGAAAAGAATTTCCTTCCTCCTGCTCGCATGGAAGACAAATATGTCAACCACATCCTCCGTGGATACGCTTCTTCCTTTTCTGAAGAAAAAGATCAAGAGGAGAGATGGTACTTTTCCACAAAAGAAAAAGGCCTCTCTATAGATGAAACAGAGTAGAAAAGAAGGTTACTTGGTATGTGAGGTCTCTCACGCAGGAGAGAGAAAGTGAAGACCATGGGGCCGATACTGCTACTGAGGAACCCAGCTGAAACCCAGGGCTGGTGACCCTGCCTCATGCAATCCCTCTGTCTGGGGTATTGCAGAAAAAATTACAACAGAAATGAAGATTGGGTTTGATTCAAGGATTATAGTGGGTTAGAAATAAGCCTGTGTTTATGTTGCCTCCAAAAAGCTTAATAGCTGTAGAGCTTGAACTTTTGTGTTTGTTTAAAAAATGCCAGGGAACAACATTTTTTCATTTTCCTTCTGCAGTGACTGTTGGTTGCTTCAAATCCCTTCATGAATGTATTATGGAAAACTGGGACAGACTTTTCCCCTTGTTAGCCAACTGCATGCCTGCTGAGGTTTTATGTTAGAAAATACAATTTTCTTTAAAGGAAATATACAGTAGAAACCTGAGCCATCAAGCCCGAGATCATGTAGCCTAGAAATGCATGTTTGTGCCTATTTTTTTTTTTGCCAAACTCTTCTACCTTCCCACTGATTTTATGCACACTGTAAGAAAAAGTGTATCAGTTTTACAGGTATAATTTTTAAAAGATTTTTATTTATTTATTTGACAGACAGAGATCACAAGTAGGCAGAGAGGCAGGCAGGGGGGTGGGAAGCAGGCTCCCTGCTGAGCAGAGAGCTTGATGCAGGATGCAGGGATAGATCCCAGGACCCTGAGATCATGACCTGAGCCAAAGGCAGAGGTTTAACCCACTGAGCCACCAGGTGCCCCAACAGGTATAATATTTTATAGCATTTTAACTTTCTGTGGACCTGAAATGAATCCATTTCACAAAAAATATTTTATTAGGTCAATGTGAATTTTTAATTTTTGTACTCTTGTTTATGAATTAATGCCCAGAATATAGTTTTCAAAACAGAATGTATTAAAATGAGCATTTTATATACCTGCCTATGTTAACAACACAACAACAATAAAATCTCTTATTGAATGAAGTGTGCTGAAAATACCCTCTAAAACTTCCAGTCCTATAAAATTTATAGAAGCTCTTAGTTTGACAACCAGATTTTGGTTTTAGTACAAAAGTAGTATGTGTTAATAAAGAAGCTCTCATGAAACAATGCATCAATAAGGGATTTTACATTGTTTATCCTTCATCCATTTGAACTCTTATTGAGAGAGGCATTGTTGCATTGTGGGAAGTTTGGAATTGGACTGAGTTTCAAATCATATTGTGGTGCTCCATCTTGAGTTCCTAATCTATAAAATGTATCTACCTCATAAGGCTGTGGTATTAAATTTAACTGGTACAGAGTTCTAAGCTCACTACTGGCGCCTAATTGGCCTTAGTCAATAGTAGTCATTGTTAGTATTTTCAAAGCTTTGCTCTAAGGATCTGATCTGAAACCTATGCACACTCCTGTCTGCATGAACTCAGTCTTGCAATATGATGAAGATGACTCATTAACATTTTCAAGGGTTCGTGATCATGAAAAGTTTTCAGTGATGGGTGTCAAGAAAAAAAGTTCAGATATTTAAAAGCTGTTTTTTCTATATTGATTCCACCACCTGAAACATGCAAGCTTTTGTATTATAAGTCACATGTCTTCTGGCCAAATATTTCAGGGAAGCGGGATTGTTAACAGACAATCCTATCTCTCTATTTTGTGATGTTGTAATTTTTCTGATCTTTGGACAAGTTTATATAGTAATAACCACAAATAATAGTTTAGGAATTTTCATTTCTCCAGGAAGGAAGTGAACTTGCCATTGCCCTGTATTCTACAACCCATATGCTTAAAGAAAATCCTCCCTAGACAGGCTATTTTATCAATACAAAAATATGTGGACATTATCACAGTTGTCCCACTTTATAGGATGATTGAGATTGAACAGAAATATTAGTTGTACAGAAGGCTTCACCCTTTGGGGCAAGAGGTTACTTACATTGAGAGTTTTTTCTTAATGTTTTAACCTTAATGTTGTATATATTCCACATGACCTCTGCCAATTTTTCATATTTACCTTCAGGAAAATAGGTGGATTGGTAATAAGAAGAGAATACAATATGATTTTTTTAAAAAAGTGCTTTCCATATTCTGGGCTTCCCTAATACTTGTCCTAGAAATCATGATCTTTCTGCTAGAATGTAAGCTCTATGAAGGCAGACATCTTTGTCTGATTTATTTGCTATAGCAGTAGTTCCTGCCACATAACAGGAATTCAAAAATTGCTCATTGAATGGGTGAGTAATTATTTAGATTAGAATGCAACTATATATTGTGTGCACATTATCAATAGTCTATGAAAGGAGGACAGCAACATTGCTTTGTTTATCTCTCTGTTTTTTGATATTTTCCTGCTATTACACATGAAGATTAACTGAAAGAGAGATCTAGATCCTTTTGGTGTGATTCCACTGTCCTCCTTCAGTTTATTTTTTAAAATTACATACTCTAAATCTGATAAAACAGAACAAAAGTTTGAAAAGCAAATTTAAGGATCTCAAAGCCCCAGCTACCAATGAAATTGAAAAGATTTATTTTTTTCTATGCTTCATCCTCTGCTTAAATCCCACAAATTAATTTTAATATTTGCTGAATACCCCATATACACCAAGCATTGTGCTGGGCAGAAATCAGTCCCTATAATCTTAGATGAAAAATCTTCTAAACATTTAACAATCAGAAATTCTTAGCTCTCCTTGGTGTCATTTCAGTATTTGGTATTTCTTTATGTGTTTATATGTGTGTTCAGAAAATGTATGTATATGTAAAATATATATGTGTATTTTCCCTCTAATTCTATTGTCTGAGAACTAAAAATGGCTGATTTTCATGTTTCTTTTTTTTAAGATTTTATTTATTTATTTGACAGACAGAGATCACAAGTAGGCAGAGAGGCAGCCAGAGAGAGAGGAGGAAGCAGGCTAGATCCCGAGCAGAGAGCCCGATGCAGGGCTAGATCCCAGGACCCTGAGATCAGAGCTGAGCCAAAGGCAGAGGCTTTAACCCACTGAGCCACCCAGGCACCCCTCATGTTTCTTTTAATAAAATTTCAATAAAGCTCCAAGTTTGGAGTGCCTTATATATTGCAGTTTAGTGAAAAACATGCTTCCAACAGTCCAGAAGAAGCTGTTTCAGCAGCAACTTTTGGAGTCTTCATTTTTGGAGCCTTTTTTGTTGTTGGTGGTGGTGTGCAGGACATTTGTATTCTTCTCACAACCTCATGTAATTCCTAGTCCTCCTCTTCTGTACCACCAAGCTGAGAAATGTTGGCAGTCCAGAATCGTTAGGGCGAGCTACACAGCTGCTATCATATCCCTTGCCTCTATAATTTCCCCTGATTGATATATTTGTGCTCAGAATGGATAATCCATCATTTAAAAAGGTTAATATAAAATGCTCACAATGGCAGTTTTCTTTGTTTTTTTGTTTAATTCTATCTTCTCCCACTCTCCTTTATTTTGTTCTGTTCTTCAAGATTGGGCTTACTTATCCCTCTCTAAAGAGCACAGTTGGAAATATTTGCCTGTTGCCCATCAAACACAATATGGTTGTAGTAGAAACAAAGGACATTCAGAATCAAGGATGACTGGGAGAGGCAAGAAGACAAATCTTTAATGAATGAAGACTAAGAATGACAAAACAGAATGAGACCTTCTTCTGGTTGGCTGGGATTTATAGTCAAGAACTTAGAATACCTTCTAGAATCTTCCCCATCCTCCATTGTGAAAATCTATCTCCATTTCTCACACATTTGTTAAAAACTTTGGCAAACCCTCTTGTATTAGGAACTCTGGAATGTCCTGGAGACAAAGAAAAAATATAAATAGAATATGTTTCTACCCTTGAGGAATGCAAATTAGTGGCAGAAATATATACATAAATAGATAATCATAATACAATTATATAAATGCAATGGTATTGTAATTAAATACAAGAACATTGCACCAAAAATAATGAACTCTGCTTCCCGATGTCAGGGAAATCAGAAAAGAAATGTTATTGAACTTGGCTTTAAAAAGAAGGGCAATAAATATCTAGCAGTACAATTGCTGGGTCATAGGGTAGCTCTATTTTTAATGTCTTGAGGAACCTCCATACTGTTTTCCAGAGTGGCTGTAGCAGCTTGCATTCCCACCAACAGTGTAAGAGGGTTCCCCTTTCTCTATATCCTCGCCTATGCCTTTAGTTTCATGTTTTGTTAATTTTTGCCATTCTAACTGGTATAAGGTGGTATCTCATTGTGGTTTTGATTTGTATTTCCCTAATGGCTAGTGATGTTAGACATGTTTTCATGTGTCTGTTAGCTATTTGTATGTCTTCTTTGGAGAATTGTCTGTTCATGTCTTCTGCCTATTTATTGAGTGGATTATTTCTTTTTTGGGGAGTTGAGTTTGAGAAGATCTTTATAGATCTTGGATACTAGCCAAGAGGGAGGGAGGCAAACCATGAGAAACTCTGGACTCTGGACCAAACTGAAGGTTACAGAGGAGAGGGGGTGAGGGATCGGGTAACAGGGTGATGAGTATTAAGGAGGGCATGTGTGGTGATGAGCACGGGGTGTTATAAGCACCTAATGTATTGTTGAACACTACATCAAAAACTAATGATGTACTATATGTTGGCTAATTGAATACAATAAAAAATAAAATAAAAATAAAAAGAAGGGAGAATGACATTACAAGTAGAAACTGTTGGTCTCAGACTGCTAAGATAAGAACAGCTAGAGCATGAGTTGTCGGGAACAGGGAGAGGAGCAAGGCTGGGAAGATGGACTGAAGAGGCATTGTACTGCAAAGGCATTTTGATTTAAATGTAAGATCAAGGGTTTTGGAGCAGGCATCAATTTTGCATTTTCTAGAAACAGCTCTAAAAGTGGAAGGAGAAGAAGAGATGGGGAGAATGAGGAACTGCCAGGAAGCAGGTGTTAGAGGAGTGATTCTTTGCCTTCTTTCCAACATTGCCATTCATTCAATGAAGTGTTTTCACATTTTATCAATCTCTGTCATTTGAGCCCTATTATAGAAAGCAGGACTGTCATATTTAATGCCCAAGCCTATCATGAAAGGATTATTTGTCTTCTCTAAAATTCAAATCTTAAGGTAATATGTATGCCCATGAAGAGCCATTTATAGCTATCAGTCAATTATTCTTAGATAGCAATCCATGGAAGGAGATCGCACAAATCCTGTTTTTCTACCTCATGACTCCCTCAGGTAGTATCTGATGTCCTCTAGGATGATCGGAAAATTATTTTCAGGTTCTTCCCAAAACTTTCTCAAGGATCACAAGAGACCTGCTGCAGGTTTAAATCATTCTCACCCTCCATCTGCTCTCTCCTCTCCGCCCTCTCTCATCTCCTGTGACTTTGTCCTTTTACAGATCCTGGAGGTTCTCCAGCTTTCTGGTTTGTATTCTATTGGGAGCTTCTGATTGTGATGAACATTAAGGTTTGGATACATGCAGCATCCACGGGGTAAAAAGTGTTCTTCCCATGTACCTTTTTTCTGTCTTCATATTTGCTGGCAAGAAAATGAAACAGATAATAGTCAAGTTTTCACTAGAGAGTTCTGATCAGTGACTATTTCTCTATAAAATAAAAAATTCTCCATATTTGCTATATTTCTTCATTTATGCCAAGCTCTATAAAAGATTCTTTGAAATTTTCCTGGGGTTGGCTGCAATGAGAAGAAGGAGATTTCTACCTACAAAATATCCAAAGGTTAACTTCACTATTCTGAGCTCCTGAAAAGAGAAGACACCTCTCTTTCTGCCTCTGGTCCTTCCTTGGTCCCCTTCTCCATGCTTCTGATATCAAATCCTGAGCCAAATGAACCACTAAGTGATGCTGCCATTTTGTTGATGAAAATTTTCTGCATTGACTTTCTGGCTTCATATATTGTTTACTGTCCTACTTATTTATTTTTGTGCTTCTTAGTTTTTCTAAACTTAGGAAACATCACAATCTTGTTTGCTGGGGAACCAAGTCCTAGTAAAAAGCTATAGAATGTAATCACAATAATTTACATCTTCTCTTCTTTTTAAATTGTTATTGTTTTATCATCAAAATTACACACAAACATGATTATGAAAGTCAAATAATTCTACAATGCTTATAGTGAGAAAACAGAAGTACCCTGCCCCCAAAGCTTCCACAAACTCATTTTCATTCTCTGGAGGAAACCACATTCACAGTTTTCATTTTCCTTTCTATTTCTGAATAACGTACTTATACTCTTAGTTCTTGTTTGTTTGGGTTTTTTTTTCATTTTCAGATGTTGTCTATTGATTTTCTGCTGTAGAAGATGAAGATTTAGGTCTCGAAGGTCTTTCTGCTCCCTTCATACAAACAATTATCACATTGTTGTTTAAGCCCATTTTCAAGTTTATTATTATTGTATACATATTCATACTGAGCCATGTAGAATGCTATTATTATGTATTTTTCATATAATTTTTATCATCTTATTTTTTATGGTGTAGTATTCTATATACTTATCACTAATTCATCCCCAAACTGTCAGGTGGGTAAAATCCCCTCCCAGAACAGTTCTAATTTCTTCTTGGAAATTCTCCTCCTGGAGCAGTCAGCTCCCTTTTACAAGATTATTTTCTTGACTTTTTTCTCTTATTCTTGATCTCAGATCTATATTCACCACCACCAATTTCTCTCCTCTGTATAGATTCTGTAGTTCCTGGATTCACGGATTTGATTTTTTCCACAGATTACCTCCTAGTTTTGTTGAAGCACATTCTTCAGGTGTTTTCTAAGAAATGAATATAAAATAATTAAAAAAAAAAAACAAAACTCCTATGTTTGGGGTGCCTGGGTGGCTCAGTTGGTTAAGTGTCTGACTCTTGATTTGTGGTTCAGGTCAGGATCTCAGTGTCCTGAGAGTAAGCCCAGTGCTGGGCATGGAGCCTGATTAAGATTCTCTCTCTCCCTCTCCCTCTGCTCCTCACCCAGTCCAGCACTCTGGCTCTCTCTCTCTCTCTCCCTCTTAAAACAAAACAAAGCACTCCTGTGTTTGAATATGCTCTACCATCTCCTCAAATATTGTTGATATCTCATTGGAAATAGAACTTTAGTTTGGAAAACATCCCAAATCAAAATTTAAAGGAATGGCTCTTTCTTTCTAGTGTCCATTGTTACTATGAGAAACCCTGGGGATGCCCGGGTGGCTCAGTTGGTTAAGCAGCTGCCTTCGGCTCAGGTCATGATCCCAGCGTCCTGGGATCGAGTCCCACATCGGGCTCCTTACTCGGCAGGGAGCCTGCTTCTCCCTCTACCTCTGCCTGCCTCTCTGTCTGCCTGTGCTCTCTATCTCTCTCTCTCTAACAAATAAATAAAAATTAAAAAATCTTTAAAAAAATTTTTTGAAAAAAAAAAAGAAAAAGAAACCCTGTCATTCTTATTTTCAATCTATTCCCAATGAGACCAGTTTTTCTCTGTAGAATATTAGAGTTTTCTCTTTGTCAACAGTTATGAAATTCCTTCTTAATCTAGAAATGCATGTCCTTCAGTCTGAGAAATGTATACATTTGATAATTTTTCCCCTCTCTTAATTTTCCAGAGCTCCTAATATTCATGATTTCATATTTTCTCTTCTATTTTACAGAGCCTTTTTATTATCACATTTCTAGAGAGTTTCTTCAGCTTTATCTTGAAACTCTTCTATTGACAAACATATGACTAAGTGCCAGTGATGTGTGAAAACCCTACCCATGCCCTTAAAGAGAAGGAAGATGGCCTCCCTTCCCCCCCTCTCTGCCCCCACTTTCTTTTTGGTATATGGATGGAGCTTAGTAATTTTAAATTAAGAAGATGAGTATAATAAATACCCAGAAGATAGCAGAGCAATGAATTAGAACAAGCCTAAGTTTGTGGACAGTGGAACCATATCAGCTCAGTCTTTTTGTGGGCAGTGGACAGTGACACCATATCAGCTCAGTTTTTTACTTGAAGCATAAATTTATTTCTCTCACTTAAGTCATACTAAACTTTCCTAGGATTAGTGTTTTTATGGTATAATTTTTTCTACTCTTTCAATTTTAACCTGTCTACATCTTTAGAGTAAAATTTAATTTCTCATAAAAAGCAAATTGTTTGGTCTTGCTTTTACACTCAGTCTATCAATTGCCTTTGTATTGGAATTTAAAAATTAAATTGAGGGATGCCTGGGTGGCTCAGTTGGTTAAGCGGCTGCCTTCGGCTCAGGTCATGATCCCAGCGTCCTGGGATCGAGTCCCGCATCGGGCTTCTTTCTTGGCAGGGAGCCTGCTTCTCCCTCTGCCTCTGCCTGCCTCTCTGTCTGCCTGTGCTCACTCGCTCGCTCTAACTAATAAATAAAATCTTAAAAAAAATTAAATTGAAATTAATGAATTGAAGAAAAATATAGCTTCTGTGTCTATGTTAATACCAGATGAAGTGAATTTCAAGAGTTTTCCAAGTTTACTAGAGACAAAAGAAATATTTCTTAATAATAAAGGATAAATTCACCAGAAAGAGGTAACAATAATAAATACATAAACAAAGCTTTAAAAATACATGAAGTAAAAATTGGCAGAACTTAGCAAAACATAATTGGCTCTTTAATACCCCTCTTTCAGAAATTAATAGAACATGCAGACAAAAATCAGTAAATATTTAAACTTAAACATTATCATGCAAGTTGATACAATTCTTCTTAACTGTGCATGAAACATTCACCAGAACAGACCATATGCTGAGTCAGAAAACAAATCTCAGTAAATTTCAAAGGATTAAAATAATACACATTATGATATCTAACCACAACTAGATATCAGTGACAAGAAGATATCTAGAATATTTCCATCTGCTTGAAATTAAATTACTTACTCCTAAATAATGTATAGGTCAAAAGCATTTCAAGGAAAGCATATTTATCTGAATAATAATGAAATTACAACTTATCAAATTTGTGAGACACAGAATACTTCTTAGAAATAAATTTATAGCTTTAAATGTATATATTAGAAAAGAAAGGTATACAATTTATTATCTAAGCTTTCACATTAAGATGTAAGTAGAAAACAGATTAATTGTTCCCAAAAGTTAGGAGGGAGCAGGAAGCCAAAGAACATGTCTGTGTCTATAGAAGAGCAATGTGAGGGATCCTTATGGTAATGGAAATACTCAGTATTTTGACTGTATAAATGTGAATATCTGGGTTGCAAAATGGTACTGTACTTTTGCAAGGTAATACCATTGGGAGAAACTGAGTCAGGTACAGGCATACCTTGAAGATAATGCAGGTTTGGTTCCAGACCACCACAATAAAGGGAGTATCACAATAAAGCAAATCAAATGAAGGTTTTGGTTTTCCAGTTCATATAAAAGTTATGTTTACACAATACTGTAGTTTACACAATGCTGTAGTCTAAGTGCAATAACATCATGTTCAAAGGATAATGTATGTACCTTAATTAAAAACAACAACAAAAAACTTTAGGGATGTCTGGGTGGCTCAGTCAGTTAAATGTTTTCCTTTGGCTCAGGTCATGATCCCAGGGTCCAGGAATCAAGCCCAGCATCAGCCTCCTGGCTCAGCGGGAAGCCTGCTTCTCCCTCTGCCTGCCACTTCCCCAGCTTGTGCAAGCTCTCTCTTTCTCTGACAAATAAATAAATAAAATCTTTAAAATAATAAAATAAAACTTTTTTGCTAAAGAATGCTAACCATCACCTGAGCTTTGAGCAAGTCGCAATCACTGACACAGACTACCATAACAAATATAGTAATAATGAAAATTTTGAAATACTATAGGAATGACCAAAACATGACAGAGGCATGAAATGAGCAAATGCTGTTGGAAAAAGGATGCCAAATGATTTGCTCAATATGTGGTTTCCACAAACTCTCAATTTGAAAAAAAATAATGCACTGTCAGAAAAGTGTAATAAAACAAAGTGAAATATAAGGAGATATGCCTCTACTTGGACTCTCTCTACATACATTCTTATAACTGCATATCAATCTACAAATGTCTCAAAATAGAAGTTTAGTTTTTAAAAAATCCTATGCAATACCTTTTTTGACTTAGATGTCATTGCAGCTGTGTTTTGAATTCTGGGAATCAAAGTGTCTCTCCAAAAGGCATTAAGTTATACTATGAGGTCTTTTTAAAATTCTTTTCCTTTTCACTGAGAAAAATAATACACATTCAGAAAAATGCATAAAACTAATTCATAATTGAATAATCATAATGTGGATCTCTATATACTACCACCCAGTTCAAGAAATAGACCTTTGACAGCAACCCAGAAACTGCCCATAGCCATTATTTGGATACTCTTGTTTCCTGTAACAATGACCAATACCTTGACTTTTTATACACATTTCCTTTTTTTTCTCATACATTTATCCTCTGTTATGTATCACTAAAGAATATAATTTTACTTAGTCTGACTTGAAATTTGTGAGTGGAATCTCATGCAGATGCATAATTTTTAGTTTTGTTTTTATGGGGGTTAATATTATGTATGCATGATTCATCTATATTATTTTATACCCTATAAGTTTATTTTTAATTTTATTGCTTAGAGTATTCCATTTTACATAAAATACACTTTAATTCATTTTACTGCAGATGGACCTTTAGGTTGTCTTCCACCTGGGACTGGCTCAGAGTGTTGCTGTGAACACTGCACATATTTTTAACATGTTTGTATGCACTTCTATGAGGTATTTACCTGGTAGGACTGTTTGGTCTTAGGTTCCTTTACCTTCAGCTTTGGTAAATAATGGAAAACTACTTTCAAATAGTTCTACACATGTATATTCTCACCAGTAGTGGGAGAAACTCACTGATCCACATCCTCATCAGCACATGATATTATCAGATTTTTATTTAACCTTTCTCAATCAGGTAGGCACATAGTGTACAATTGGAACTCTGATTCACATACTGGGAAGCTGGGAAGCACATACAGTTCTCTATGTTGCCTGATGGCTTGAATATTTCTTCATAAAGAACCCCTAATACGTTGCTTATTCAGATCTTCTTTGGATAATTTTGTCATGCTCTGTTTTTGAGTGGCATCTACTTTTAAGTATTTTCTTTGCTTACATTCCTTTTAGTGAATGCATGTTTTTTAGATGAATTGAAGGAAAAAGCAAAATATTTCATAAGGAGGATGTAGTCCTGATTATTCCCTTCCCTTATGCCCATTCTCCAGCTTTGCCTCCAAAACATGGTATCCTGCATCTGGGGAACAGCACTTATGAGACCGGCTCAGAGTAGTAGCCCAAGCACAGCCATCTTTCCTGAGCTAGGAATTCCTCTATCATAGATAATGCAGGGAATGATAGGTTTCCCCCCAACATCTGAAAAATCTTCCTATGAAAGATTTTGTAAGTGGAAATGGTGTAAAGCACTACCATTAATTCATATGGAAAATTTTTGAGCATTCACAGGCCTCCCAAATTACCTCTCTTAGGCTTTTCTAATACTTCAGGACACATCTCACTAATGAGTGTACAAAAAAATCCAGATAAAACACAGATGCTCCTAGATACAGTTCAAGCTCTGGTGGCTTCATGCTGAGATGCTCTGTGTCTTTGGGAGGTGAGGAAGCCCTTGAAGGGGTCCCTGTTGCTGCTTGCTATGTGCTGCTTCTATAAAGGCTCACTGCAACACCAATGCTGAACACTATTTTCATTTTTCATCTTTCTTTGTAAAAGCAAAAATCCTTTTCCCTCTTTGGACTTCATTCCATTAGTGAAAACAGGCACAAGAGTAGGTCTTCTGTAAAAACCAAGCGGTGTAATGCAAACTTTTGAAAAGTGAGGAATGCCTGTACCTCTAAGCTCTACTGTTTATGCTTTAGTCTTTAGAAAGATTGAATTCAAAGTGACAATACAAGATGTTAGCCATGCAGTTAATTTGGCCTGGCAGGTATTAACTATCTGTAAACACTTGGAAGCAAAATTTGCCTCATGGAAACTGCACAAAGCAGACCACTTGCCTGTTGAGTCTGAGTTAACTAAGTGGGCAATAACCCAGGACAAATTTAACCCTGAGCACAGAGTTACTAAGGGTGAAAAACAAAAAAAGGCATTTTGCTAGTTTCTAAAATTTTCTATTTTTGACCTTCAAAGGTCTGTTAACCCTTAGTTCATAACAGAAGATGTTGATATGAGAGATAATAATTGCTTGGAAAGGATGACTCCCCAAGGGCATCCTGTTAGTGATCAAATTGTCTACACATAGTTCTACCTAAGAATGAAATCTCTTTTAGTGATTATCATTTTTCAATTTTATGTGTATGCATATTACAGTTATCATGTACTCTGGCAATTTTGGAAATTTCCAGGAAGAATTATGTCATAGACAATATGGTTCATAAAAAGTCATAGTCACAAAAACCACGATTTTAAAAAAGCAATATGTTATTAGTAATAATAACTTAGTTACACAGTGCCCATTTTTCCCCTACACTATCATTCATGCTTGGCTATAAAACTGTTAATGATATTAATAATACTAATATCCTTTCTTCCTGAAACCACAAGATGTAAGTTCTAATTCTTTAAAATGTGGAACAAGTTACTCCACCAGTCTTAAAAACTTTGATTTATTTCTTTCTTTTCCACATCATGTCCACTCCATAACCTCCTGCTCACATCTTTAACCAATCAACTATGTCGAAGATATTTGTGTCTCTTCAGGTTAGAAAGGGGAAAGCAGAAAAGATGAGGCATTTCTTTTTGGCTTTTGAGGAAAAGCTGTCTTTGTCTATAGAGGTTTATGAAGACACCAAACTATGACTGAACTCAATGACAAAAACATCTGTAAAATTGATCTTTCTCGATCAACTAAAACTTTCAATGGTTAACCTGAATATAAAAAGTTGAAATGAGAAGCATGTAAGCATTTATTTGGCATCTAAGAATGGCAATTTCAGAAGCACAGATTCAGGTAGAAACCCAAATAGTGTCTTACTGGTAGGGTGAAAGCAAGAAGTTTTAATGAGGAAGAGAAATGGGCAATTACATGAATTGAAGAAAAGAAAAAAAGAGTTTTCTGTGGGTATTTACAAGCTAGGCTACTCCGGTTTCTACATAGATTGACTACTGACTGTATCTTCAGAAAATCCACAACCATGTCTTATGATCATGACATCCACTCTCCCTCTGGTGTCTGCTTAAAACAATTGCCATTTTTGCCCAGTCCAAAGTTTTGGTCAGTTCAAATGAAGATTGTTAAGGGAGTATCTCTGCAGAGGTTTCTCCAGCTCTACTTTAAAATGGCTTCAGTCATGCCATTTTTTCACACAATTAAGAAAAAACACAACATATTTAAGCGGCATATGCATGCAGTTTTATTTATTTATTTATTTATTTGGCAGACAGAGATCACAGGTAGGCAGAGAGGCAGGCAGAGAGAGAGGAGGAAGCAGGCTCTCTGCTGAGCAGAGAGCCTGATGTGGGGCTCCATCCTAGGACCCTGAGATCATGACCTGAGCCAAAGGCAGAGGCTTAACCCACTGAGCCACCCAGGCACCCCGGCATACGCATACAGTTTAGGATTGAGGTGAGGTAAACCCTCTTCCTGATGCTAAGAAATTGCACAGTGAAGCAGCATCATGATACTTACCCAGACTAATTTTGGGAGGTTACCTAAGCTTGATTCAGTTTTATTGCTGGTTTCATTTCTGTGAATACTTCAGTAATCCTTTAATTGTCCAGTGGTTTTGTTTTATTTTTGCAAGCTTTATAGTTTCCCTTTAAAATGATTTTCATGATGTCGATGTACACCGAAAATCATCTGAACACATATACATAATATTGTGGGATACATAAAAATGATGATGACATATTTCAGCTTATTTTTTTTAGAAGTGAGGAGGTTTTTCTAAGCTAGAATATAAATGATGGAGTTTATATATAAAAAATGTCTAAATGTGTTTTTTAATGAGGCATTTCTGTATTTCCCATGGCAATTTGAGATAATCACTGTGTACAATCTTTTAAAACAATTTTCCACATTTATTTTTAATTAAACTTGAGTAGGCTACAAAATCTCTCAATTTGCCTTCAAATGAACACTATTGAATTCATGTCTACCTCCCCTCCCCCACAATCTCAGGCAGAGCAACAAGATGAGCAACATTTTCATTAGATTTAAATATAGATTTGTGGACAGTTACTTCTGGTACAATACAAGTTATCAATATTTACTTCTGAAGTTGTGTGATAAAGTCTTATTTTAAGGATTGCCCTTGAGTAACATATAGCATGTGATTTTTTTCCCTTCTGTAATATCAGAAGTTTAGGTATTCTACAGAAATCACAGATTTTATTGTGACATTCTAGTCACCATCATATTTGCTCCTCAAATGTATAACATAGTCTAACTTTTGTTGAATGAACTTGATAATGTTTCCTATTGATGTCCAAAATGGGGGGGGGTGTCTCTTCATTAGGCATCTGACCATTTTTATGTAAATGGAATAATTAAGGGGAAAGGTTGCTGTTAATCATGTTTATGTTTCACAATATTTTTGTGAAGTGGAAATAAAAACTCAGGTGAAATAAATGGTATAGAGAAAATTGGAAGTTGATGCCAATAATTTGAAAACAGGAAGTCTGAGGAGAAGAGTTTTCACCAGGGGCCATCCCTGTGGTCTCCCTGCTCCAGATGGAAGCTCCTGCTGTTTCTCCCTACTCATTACTGCCTCAATTAACTTAACCCTTTCAGACTAAATTCTGCGTATTTCTGTAGGCTCTCTGATGCTTCAGAAGAAAACTTTAGGCAGAAAGCACAGCTCTGGAATTTGCAGCCCACCGCACAGCCCATAGAATATCACTGGCCCTCCCCATGCCTTAAAAAACAAAAGGTAACATATCAACCTTTGCCTCACAGGGAATTGATGTATAACAAAGGGCAGAGAAGAATTGATGTGACTGACCAGGAACTGCCCTTTGTGCTCTTGGACATGAACTGAGACAATTAATCAATTTTCCTACATAACAACAAGGGCTCCACTTAGTACTCAAAAAATCTTTTTATCCAAAGCCCTCCAAGTGCACCACTCCAAGGGAAAGTCTCATAATTATTTCCTTATTATCACTCCTGTCCCGAGCAGAGTTGAGTCATGATCAAAGAGAAAGCAGGTTGCTGATTAATCTATATCAACTGTCATCCAACAGATTCATGATATAAAATACTGCCTGAACTTTTAAAACATGAAACCATAATTTCCATGTAATTGATTTTTGACCTTGAACCACATAATTCAATTGTAATTTTAACCTAAGTTAAAACTAAATGGAGCTCTCAGGTGACTATGAACCAGCAAAGAAGACACTGCAGGGAAGGAGGAACTCGATTTAATGCAGGTTAACTTTTATCAACCTTAGCCATTACTCTAATAATATGTTTCCTGCTTCTAACAAAATGTCTGCAACTAGCCTAATTTAAAAAAAAAAAAATAAGTCTTTGTGGAATAGAACTAAAATAGATCATATAGTCACCCGATCCAAACCTTAAATCTGTCAGATGAAAAGACCTGGGCCCAGAGTTTTGTGCAACATTCTCAAAGTTACATAGCTAATAAATGACAGAAATAGTATTGAAATGAAGGCAGCCACTTTCTTTTACAAATACAAAAAGTAGAACCCACAGATTTTCAGCCCTTTGTTCAAACTTGTGGTCTGGTTGGAAGTATCAGAACTATCACCTCTAGGCTGACCCTACTATACTGTGGGCTCAAGGCAGGAGTACATATGGAAGCTAGGTGTCATATACTGAAGGATTTAAAAGTGATTAATCAAGCTCACAAACTGTTAAATAAAATGTGTTTTATACATCTATTTTGACAAACATACCTCATCGTGATCTGAAAGGTTTGAATGGAATTTTTAGTTCTTAGACTCCTCAGAGTTCATGAAGAAAGTCAACCCCTGGCATCCAGCTCCTGGCCCAAAGTGTACAATTACTATTTTTCTTTTCAATCTCTAGGTCATCCCACACCACTGTAGGCCTCAAAGGCATGCTTGTGGATGGCCCAGTCTGTATGTCCAGGCATGAATGAGGTTCATCCAGGCATGAAAGTATACTCCTCATATACCCTTGGCCAGCCCTAAAGCCCAGGGATGCACTTGCTCACATAGTCTGTCTTTGGGCTCAGAGACCCAGGCAAATGGCCTGATCAGGCCAAGGAAGCTGGCTAGTAGCTGTACTCATTCCGTTGCTAGGATTTCAAAATCCCAGCTAACCAGAATATGGTCTTGTGATGATGGTATGTGTGCTGAGTGTTGCTTCTGACTGGGCACACCCTCTTGACACTGCAGACTACTTATCATAGTGGTGTGCAGACAGAGGAAGGCCTGTGCGGGGGGCTTGTAAAATGTTGTGGCCTAAAGCAGGGACCTCTCATGCCCAGGTCTGCATAGGCAGAAAGAGAAGAAATGGTCTCTTTACCCTTTAGTCCTGTGTTTTTCTCTCTTTCCCATGATAACCCTCTGGGATATATAATTCTTCAAGAAATTTTATTGTCCTTCAAAAAGAGAATTTAAAACATCTTAATTTCTCATCCCATTTTCTATTTTAGTCAAAATTGATAGATCAACAATGTTGGGTTAATAATAGTTCTCTAACTATTCTCAGAACAAAATTTATTTCAGTTGCTGACAATTTATATATACTATTTTCAATGAACACAATTTCCTTTTATTAGACTTTTATGAGAAAAGTATGCTAATTTCAGACCTTAAATAGAGGGATTTATAAAACTTGGAAGTGTTTGGGGAATATTTATTAAATAATTTCAACGTAAAGTATATGGCAAAAGGTTAAAGGAAGTAGTACTTATTTTATCTTATAGATGACAGAATTAAGGAATAAATTAATAATTTTCTTCAAGTTTATAATTGATACCAAATGAAGGAAGAGGACTAATTTTCCCTGGCTTCAACTGTGGGTAGTGCCAAAAATTTGAAAAGTAAAAATTGAATTGAATAAATGATCTAAATTTTTCTAACAGTATAAACATTTGTTACAGACATCACCCACATAGCCACACATACCCACACACATGCACACATCTCAGTAATTTAATCTGTTACTCTCTATCTGAATATCTCATGGTATGTAGTTCTAACTATCTTTTTTTAGAAACCATTTCCTTAAACCATCTCATTTCCTCATTACCTAGAAATGATTCAGGTAGACAAAAATGTAAGGTTCTTTGAAAGGTATCTTCCACATTTCTTCCTTAACTGTATGGTACACTATGGAGTAAATATTGCTATTTCCATTTCATATATGAAAGAAATTGTGTAAGCCACAGAACAACCATGTGGGAGAGCTAGGACTCAAACCAACATATGAGTGTATGCCTAATGCCTAATGACTACATGATGTGTCCCCTAAATAGGAATAACCAATACGTAACTGAGCACCAACAATTAGAAGTAGCAATAAATGGGCAAGAAAGGGCAAATCTCCCATGCAGAAGATTTCTAAATAATTGATGTAGATAGATTGCTTCCAGTGAAGGGACTCCCACTCCATAAGTGTGAGCTTCCAGAGAGTACAATATGAAGAGGGGTGAAAAGAGTAACTTCATAGTGGAAAAACCTGACAAACAGGATAGGAAATTTTATTTCTTCAGTCAGTAGATAATTCTTGTTACACATATTTACTTATAGACTCCTATTAATAGCTCTATAACATCATGAGTTGCAGTTTGTATACTTCTAATTTATAGGGAAAATAACGTCAGTATTCTTATGGGGCCTGAAAGATTACTAAAACAAATAAGGCAATTTCTGCTTCTAGCCATGATGGAGTAACTGGTACCAGACATATGTACCAGACATACCATAAAACTGGAAAAACTGTATGAAGCAACTTTTTTTAAGGATTAGATAATAAACAGCCCAAGACTGTAAGCCTTTAGAGAAGGAAACTATAGGAGTCAAGCCCCATATGTGTCTTGGCTTTTGGCTTAGGAATAATTTCTGGAGGAATTGTCCAAAGAAAGAAGGGTATGGTGAAGGTCAGAGGTCAGAGCTACTGAAGAGCCAGTCATGTGTGGGTCAGAGTACCAGAATGCAGGAAGCTGTGGAGAAGGTGGTCCCAACCCACTCGGGGCTTCTCTGTGGGTCTTTGGCCAAAGTCTAGGCTGTGCATGCATAAGTCCAGACAACCCAAGGCCTGGTAGAGAGTAGTTTCCATGAGGCTGAAAGCTGAATGGAGACAGCAGAGGTGTAAGAGAACAGAGGCTGGGTAGTGCACATCTAGGAGACATGGGTGTTCCAGTCCAGCCAGAGCATAGTTGCCACTGAGCTCCTTGGTCATTTATTTTAGACTGAGAAAGGCCCATAAGAACCATACCCTTGAGTAATGGCCATATTCTAGGGATAAGGACAATTCTAGTGAATCCCACCCAAGCAAGTAACAAATCAAGCCTGAGGGGCTGTAAATGATCCAGCTGTCATCTTAAGAAAGAAAAAAAAAAGCTTTTTTTTTTTAGTTTAATCGAGATATAATTGACATTAATATTTTATGTTTCAGGTATATAACATGATAATTTTATACACGTATATATTGGAAAATGATTACCACAATAAGTTTAGTTAGCACCCATCACCTCACACAGTCACACTGTTTTTCTTATGAAAAGAACTTTTAAGATCTACTCTCTTAGCAATTTTCAAATCAGGGACACAGTCTTATTAACTATAGTTATAGGTACATATACATATACTGTGGTATACATGGCAGTAATTTAAGCGCCTACCAGAACAAAATTTAACATTCTTTAAGAAAACAGCATAATCTAGATTCCCTATAATGTATCTTCCATAATATTCTGGATAAAAATATATATTACTATATATTCCCTTCCTCTATGAGTTTGACTATTTTAGATACTTCATATATGTGGAATCATGCCATATTTGTCCTGTGACTGACTTATTTCAGTTAGCATAGTGTCCTTTAGTTTCATCAATTTTGTCACAAATG
>ML094960.1:836-17730 GCA_003697995.1 Taxidea taxus jeffersonii | reverse complement strand
CTCCAACTCACCCCCTTGGTTGTCCCTGAATTCCATTTTTCCCACTTACTTCAGGAAACTGTCAGAATAACTTTTCACATTCTCAACCACCTCTTCAAGATTCCCTTATGGGAATAACAGACCCCCAAATGCTGAGCTTACTTTTCTAGATTTTCTTTTCTTTGGGATGATGGTTCCAAAATTCTTCACCACCTTCTTAGTTTTAAAATATTTTCAAAGCACATATTAAAAATACACTCATCACGTTGCCAAATTTAAGGTATATTATAAAGCCATGATCACCAAAACAGCATGATACTGGCACAAAAACAGGCACATAGGTCAATGGAACAGAAGAGAGCCCAGATATGGACCCTCAACTCTATGATCAACTAATCTTTGACAAAGAGGAAAAAGTATCCAATGGAAAAAAAGAAATAAATGGAAATAAACAGTGCTGGGAAAATTGGACAGCTATATACAGAAGAATGAAACTTGACCATTCTCTTACACCATACACAAAGATAAACTCAAAAATGGATGAAAAGACCTCAGTGTGAGAGAGAAATCCACCAAAATCCTAGAGGAGAACACAGACGGAACCCTCTCTGATATCGGCCACAGCAACTTCTCTCAAGACAAGGCTCCAAAGGCAAGGGAAACAAAAGTGAAGATGAACTTTTGGGACTTCATTAATGTCAAAAGCTTCTGCACAGCAAAGAAAAACAGCCAACAAAACAAAGAGGTAACCCACGGAATGGGAGAAGATATTTGCAAATGACACTATAGGCAAAGGGCTGGTATCCAAGATCTCTGAAGAACTTCTCAAACTCAACACCTAAAAAACAAATCATCAAGTCAAAAAATGGGCAGAAGACATGAACAGACACTTCTCCAAAGAAGACATACAAATGTCTACTAGACACATGAAAAATTGTTCATCATTATTAGCCATCAGGGAAATTCAAATCAAAACCACATTGAGATGCCATTTTACACCAGTTAGAATGGCAAAAAATTGACAAGAAACAAGAGATGTTGGATAGGTTGTGGAGAAAGGAGAACCTTCTTACACTGTTGGTGGGAATGCAAGTTGATGCAGCCACTTTGGAACAGAGTGGAGGTTCCTCAAAAAGTTAAAAATTGAACTACCCTATGACCCAGCAATTGCACCACTAGGTATTTACCTCAAAGATACAGATGTAGTGAAAAGAAGGGCCATGTGTACCCCAAAGTTCATAACAGCAATGTCCACAATAGCCAAACTGTGGAAAGAGTCAAGATGCCCTTCAACAGACAAAGGATGAATACCCAGTTTTTGCATCAACATGGATGGGACTAGAGGAGATTGTGCTAAGTGAAATAAGTTAAGCAGAAAAAGTCAATTATCATATGGTTTCACTTATTTGTGGAACATAAGGAATAGCATGGAGGACATTAGGAGAAGGAAAGGCAAAATGAAGGGGGGCAGAAATTGGAGGGGGGAGATGAACCATGAGAGACTATGGACTCCGAGAAACAAACTGAAGGTTTTCGGGGGTGTGAAGGTATAGGTTGGCCCAGTGATGGGTATTAAGGAGGGCATGTATTGCATGGAGCACTGGGTGTTATATGCAAACAATGAATTTGGGAAGAGTACATCAAAAACAAATGTACGTTTTTTCATGTGTCTGTTAACCATTTGTATGTCTTCTTTGGAGAATTGTCTGTTCATGTCTTCTGCCTATTTTTTGACTTGATTATCTGTTTTGTGTGTGTTGAGTCTGAGGAGTTATTTATAGATCTTTGATATCAGCCCTTTGTCTATAGTGTTAGTTGTGAATATCTTCTCCTATTCCATGGGTTGCCTCTTTGTTTTGTTGACTGTTTCCTTTTTTGTGGAGAAGCTTTTGATCTTGATGAAGTCCCAAAAGGTCATTTTCACTTTTGTTTCCTTTGTCTTTTGAGATATGTTTTTTTTTTTTTTTTAAGATTTATTAATTTATTTGACAGACAGAGATCACAAGTAGGCAGAGAGGCAGGTGGAGAGAGATGGGGGAGCAGGCTCCCTGCAGAGCAGAGAGCCCGATGTGGGGCTCGATCCCAGGACCCTGGGATCATGACCTGAGCCGAAGGCAGAGGCTTTAACCCACTGAGCCACCCAGGTGCCCCTGCTGTGACTGATGTCGAAGAGGTTACTGCCTATGTTCTCCTCCAGGATTTTGATAGATTCCTGCCTCATGTTGAGGTCTTTTATCCATTTCGAGTTTATCTTTGTGTATGGTGTAAGAGAATGGTCGAGTTTCATTCTTCTGTATATAGCTATCCAATTTTCCCAGCACCATTTATTGAAGAGACAGTCTTTTTTCCACTGGATATTTTTTCCTGCTTTGTTGAAGATTATTTGACCATAGAGTTGCGGGTCCATATCTGGGCTCTCTGTTCCACTGGTCTATGTGTTTGTTTTTGTGCCAGTACCATGTTGTCTTGGTGATCACAGCTTTGTAGTAAAGCTTGAAATCAGGCAACATGATGCCTCCAGTTTTGTTTTTCTTTTTCAACATTTCCTTAGCAATTTGGAGTCCTTCTGGTTCCATACAAATTTTAGGATTGCTTGTTCCAGCTCTTTGAAAAATGCCGGTGGAATTTTGATTGGTAGCCATCAGGGAGATTCAAATTAAAACCACACTGAGAAACCACCTTACACCAGTTAGATTGGACAAAATTAATAAGACAGTAAGCAACAAATGTTGGAGAGGATGTGGATGTGGATGTTGGATGTGGATGTGGGCCCTCTTACACTGTTGGTGGGAATGCAAGTTGGTGCAGCCACTTTGGAAAACAGTGTGGAGATTCCTTAAGAAATTAAAAATAGATTTTTCCTATGACCCTGCAATTGCACTACTGGGTATTTATCCCTAAAGATACAGATATAGTGAAAAAAAGGGCCATCTGTACCCCAGTATTCATAGCAGCAATGGCCACAGTCACCAAACTGTGGAAAGAATCAAGATGCCCTTCAACAGATGAATGGATAAAGAAGATATGGTCCATATATACAATGGAGTATTATGCCTCCATCAGAAAGGATGAATACCCAACTTTTGTATCAACATGGACAGGACTGGAGGAGATTATGCTGAGTGAAATAAGTCAAGCAGAGACAGTCAATTATCATATGGTTTCACTTACTTGTGGAGCATAAGGAATAACACATTGGGAATTGGAGAGGAGAAGTAAGCTGGGGTAAATTGGAGAGAGAGATGTTCCATGAAAGACTGTGGACTCTAAGAAACAAACTGAGGGTTTTGGAGAGGAGGAGGGTAAGGGGTTAGGAGAGCCTACTGGTGGGTATTAAAGAGGGCACGTATTGCATGAAGCACTGGGAGTGTGCATAAACAATGAATCTTGGAACACTGCAAAAAAAATCAAATTAAACTAAAAAAAAAATGATGTACTGTATGGTGACTAAGGTAACATAACAAAAAAATTTAAAAAATAAAAGTGGGCAGCTGACCTGAATAGACATTTTTTCAAAGAAGACATACAGATGGCCAACAGATACATGAAAAGATTCTCAACATCACTCATTAATGATCAGGGAAATGCAAATCAAAACCATAATGAGATACAACCTTACACCTGTCAGAACAGCTAAAATTAAAAACACAAGAAATAACAAGTGTTGGCCAGGATGCGGAGAGAAAGGAATCCTCTTGCACTGTTGGTGGGAATGTAAGTTGGTACAGCTACTGTGAAAAGTAGCATGGAGGTTCTCAAAAGATTAAAAATAGAAATACCATAGGATCCAATAATTCTACTACTGAAGAAAACAAAAACATTAATTCAAAAAGATATTTGTGCCCCTATGTTTATATTTACAACAGGCAAGATATGGAAGCAACCTAAGTGTCCATCAATAGACAAATGGATAAGACAGATGTGGTACATATACATATACACGTGTGTGTGTGTATATGGGGGTATATATAATGTATGCATATGTATGTATATATACACATGTGTGTGTATATGCAGGTATATATAATGTATATATACACACATACACACATAGCCTTAAAAAAAAGATGAGATCATGCCATTTGAGACAGTATGGATGGATCTACAGAGTATTGTACTAAGTGAAGTAAGTCAGACTAAGAAAGACAAATACCAAATTTTGGGAGGGGGTGTGAACTTTTTTAGCTTTTTATTAACATATAATGTATTATTTCTTTCAGGAGTACAGGTCTGTGATTCATCAGTCTTACACAATTCACAGCACTCACCAAAATGAATAAACAAACAAAAAGCAGAATCAGACCTATAGGGGTGCATGTGTGGCTCAGTGGGTTAAGCCTCTGCCTTCAGCTTGGGTTATGATCCCAGGGTCCTGGGATCGAGCCCTGCATCAGGCTCTCTGCTCAGCCAGGAGCCTGCTTCCCTTCCTCTCTCTCTGCCTGCCTCTCTGCCCACTTGTGATCTCTGTCAAATAAATAAATAAAATCTTAAAAAAAAAAATCAGACCTATAAACACAGAGAACAAACTAATGGTTACCAGAGGGAAGAGGCACGGTGGGTCAGGCAAAATGGTTGAAGGAGAGAGGGGGAGATACAGGTTTCCAGTTATGGAATGAAAAAGTGATGGCAATAAAAGGCACAGCATAAAGAATACAGTCAATGATACTGTAATAGCATTGTAACAGGACAAATGGTAGCTATACTTGTACCAAACATAGCATAATGTATAAACTTGTCAAATCACTAATTTGTATGCCTGAACCAAGGTATCAACTACACCCAAATAAAAAGAAAAATAATAAAAAATTTAAAAATACGTTCCTCAGCTTTTTTGTTTTGGTAATGTGTTAGTCCAACTTATCTAGTTAGTAGTTACCAGAAGTAAAAGTCCCTGATAATTTTTAGTCCATGCCTGTTCTATTATTATTATTTTGTATTGCTTATTTACTTATTTTATAATGCTGATTTTTTTTTAGTCCTCCTTTGGTTTACTTTACTCTTCTACCTTTTTCTCAAACCCCAATTTTTATCATTTGCTCTTTGCTCCCTAATTTTTATAAATAAATGGATGTTCTAATTACATATTACTATCAACAGAACCATATGCAAAAATTTGAGGATTTTTTAGCTTATTTTTCTCCCTGATACTGCCTCTATCTTTGCATTGTACATCAGTTAGGATGCATTTGGATGAAAGTAAAAGGTAACCTAAATAGCCATAGTTTAAACCATAAGAATGTTTAATGTTACTCAAGAACTCTGAGAGGGGGTATGAGATGTTGGGTTTGGTTCTGCATTTCCATGATAAGTCAAATTACTGTTAAATGTGACTGTGATTTTTTTCCCCCTTTCCCTCGTAGTCTCATTGCAGCTTCTGTAGATTTTAGCATCACTTTCTCAGACATCATGTCCAAACTGAGAGAAGAACAAAGACTGTTCCACCAATAAGTTCCCTTTTGGCTCACTGGCTAATTCCGTATCACAGGGCTTCCCTTAGTTGTAAGGAAGACTGGGAAACTGAGCATCCAGCCAAGGTAAGTGGAATTTCCTGAATGATTTAGACAATAATAAATCATCCCCTGGTGCTGGGTATCTAACTAATATTAGAGTTGTTAGTAAGTAAAAGGTAAAATAACTGTGAAATAGGTAAGCAACAGTGTCCACCCATGTGGCAAGTTTCTTTCCTTCCTAATTTTGAATGTCTTTGATGTAAATGCCAGAACTCTCAATAATATCCTTACCCTGCTCTTTGCTGGAGATGAAGAACTTAGATATTTCATTGTGTGCATCTTTTTTGGTAAATATATAAGAATATTTTTACCTATTTTCCCACTTGTGACTAGAAACCTCTTTATACAACTATTTTTATTCCCTCCTTCAGTTTGATAGATGCTATGAACTGTTAAGAAAGTTCCCTACTGGGGCGCCTGGGTGGCTCAGTGGGTTAAGCCTCTGCCTTTGGCTCAGGTCATGATCTCAGGGTCCTGGGATTGAGTCCCACATCGGCCTCTCTCCTCAGTGGGGAGCCTGCTTCCCCCCTCTCTCTGCCCGCCTCTCTGCCTACTTGTGATTTCCCTCTGTCAAATAAATAAATAAAATCTTTAAAAAAAAGAAAGTTCCCTACTATCCCCAGTTTGCAAAGAACTTTATAAATGAATAAGTGCTGAATTTTATTGGATATATTTTTGCATCTGTGGAGCATGGTAATTTTCCACTTAAAATTTCAATTAGTAGATTTATTTTTTTTAAAGACACATTTATTCAGCGTCATGATCAGACTATTACATTTAGCAATGAACAGCACGGGTGTAAAAAAAAAAAGTCTACATTAAAATCCTTTGTTGGAATGCCTTATACTTTCCACAGAACAGAACAGAACAGAACAGAACTTTATACTTTCCACAGAACAGAAACAAAAATAACCTGTTATACAGTTAGTCACAAATACAGTCCTCAAGTTTTTTGCCCATACATATGAGTACTGTCTAAAACATGTCTTCTTTGTAGCAGCTAGGCCCTATCAGCACTACTGCTGCTGGAACCACCATAGCCACCTTGGTTTCATGGTTTGGCAAAGTACTGTCCTCCACCACCACAGGGGCCAGAGCTTCTGCCTTCAAAATTTCCCCCTTTCATGGGTCCAAAATTTGAGGATTGATTGTTGTAATTGCCAAAATCATTATGGCTTCCATCACCTCCAAATTTGCTTCCGCTACCACTGCTATAGTTGCCCATGCCTATTCTGTTGTTATAGCTGTCATAGTTGCCTTTCCTGCCATAGCCACTGCCCTGGTTTCCATAACCCTGTCCACCACTCCATAGCCTCTGCTTCCTCCAGAATAACCAGGGCCGCCTTCTCCATACCCACCATCATTACCAAATCCATTATAGCCATCCCCACTGCCACCATATCCACCACCACCTGGAGTGCCACCAGAGCCATCTAGACCACTGAAGTTCCCTCCATGACCAAAGCTGTCATTACCACCAAAACCACCTCCACGACCACCACCACAATTTCCAGAACAACTTCAACCTCTTTGGCTGGATGAAGCACTAGCCATCTCTTGCTTAGATAGCGCTTTCCTTACTTCACAGCTGTGGCCATTCACAGTATGGTATTTTTGAATGACAATCTTGTCTACAGAGTCACGGTCATCAAGTGTAACAAAAGCAAAGCCCCTCTTTTTGCCACTGCCTCAGTCAGTCATGATCTCAATCACTTCGATTTTCCCATACTGTTCAAAATAATCTCTTAGATGATGTTCTTCAGTGTATTCTTTAATGTCACCAACAAAAATCTTTTTCACAGTTAAGTGGGCACCAGAGCTTTGAAAATCTTGAGAAAGCCCTCTTTGGTTCCAAAACTCTTCCATCCACCTTGTGTGGCCTTGTATTCATGACTGCATCTACCTCCCCCACAGTGGCATATGTGACAAACCCAAAGCCTCTGGAGTGCTCGGTGTTTGGATCTCCCATTACCACACAGTCTGTAAGTGTTCCCCATTGCTCAAAATGGCTCCTCAGATTCTCATCAGTTGTTTCAAAGCTCAAACCTCCAATAAAGAGCTTCTGCATCTATTCAGGCTCTTTGGGAGACTCTGATTTAGACATGATAATGGTGGGAGGGGAGACTTTAATGATGGTTACTTGGTGGCATTCACAGGTAGAAAGCTCAATAGTGGGCTTAAGTAAAATATTTTTTAAAGTTTGAGTCAGAAAACTATTGCATTTATGGTAAATCAAACCACTTTAAAACTAGAGGAATGCAGAAGAAATAATTCCTTCTAAATATATTCATATTCATATTCCAAGGTTCAAATAAATTAAGTAATTTGCCCAAACTTTGCAACTAGAGATTTAAAGGTAGTGAAGAACAAGGATTAAAGTTTATTTAAATCCAAGAAACTCTTAGATCCTGTTTCAAACACACACACCATTATACATGAAACATGTAAGTGAAATATCATATACATCTTTATCCATCTCTCTCCTTCTCTCTTCATCTATCTGTGCATCTACACACACACACACACACACACACACACACACACACACACATTTGTAACTCATTTGCTCTAGGGAACTCATTTCCTTGGGGGGAAAAAATGAAGGTGATACTTCATTCCTCCATTGAACTGATAAGAGAAATGCCTTATTTTGATTTTAGATAAATTGGAATGAGGGTCCTGTAACCCTGAAGCATAATGGCATTATGAGCTCAGGCAACTCCTGTTATTGTTAAGAAATAAAGCAGGAGCTCTAAGTTACAGGAAACAAAATTAAGATGATTCCTTTAATTAAATTAATCAGATCCTACAGGTGGCATAGCCATTTTTACCTGAGACAGAAACAAAATGAGATGATCACAAACTTGAGGCACATTAAGAAGGTGTTAAGACATGTGGAATTTGGTTGAGCAAGTCTGATGGCTGAGAATAAAGCCTATGGAAAACTTTTTTGCTCCCTATCCCTTTTCCTCTTTTATTCTTTTAATTCAATCTAAAATTAAAGTTATTTAGGAAAAGCTAAGAGTTAAGAGAAAAAATACAAAATTACACCTTGACTTCCTTTTTAATATCGAAATTTTTCCCTTTTAGCATTGATTCCAAATATAATTTTAAATGGTATCTGAGTAACTACTGCAACAGATTTACATTTATTTGTAAATGAAATATGCAAAGCTCAAGATTATGGATCTGTGGAGGCATGAGTAAATAAGCTAGCTGGTTCAGCTTACCAATGATTAAGACACCACCACCTCCTTGTGACAAAATTCCAGAATGACAAGTTATGGTTATTGGAAGTTTCTGCTTGTTTGTTTTCAAATCAGAGTTTTCACAGCAGTGTCACAGAAGCCATGACTTGGAGTAGAGACAGAGTTGTTGAAAATCCAGAGAGACATGAGAAGAATAGCAATCTGAACAGAGACATAACCAGAAAAAGTTATTCAGGTTTTTCTTTCAGGTCTCCCAGGAATGGGGACAGAGAGGTTGAAAAAGACTCGAGTAATAAGAAAACCTGGAGTTGAGCAGTTCCAGAATAGCATGCACCAGAGCATGACCATACAGAAAAACTAACGCACACTGAAATCAAGTCTACATTACAGGCATTTCTCTTTTATGTATTATGTAAAATTATGAAATATATATTTATATGTAATTTATAAAAATTTTTATATATACAAGTAATGTATTATAATATTTTAAACAAATTATTCATATATCTATATGTAAATATATTTATAATTTGTAATTTATATATAAATAATATTTATAAATTTTATAAATTTATAAATTATATATATAGCTCTACATAAGTAAACTAAATAATTATTTGACAATCATAGTAACTATTTCAGTGAGTTTTTTGCAACTCAGTTTAGTGAGTTTTGCAGTTAGAAATGGTAATAATAAAAATAATAACATGATTAGGAGGAGACAAGATGGCAGGGAAGTAGGAGGAGGCGCCAGTTCAACCTGTACCCTAAAGTGAGCTGATTACCTACCAAAGAACTCTGATCACCCATGAAATCAGCCTGAGATTAGAATATACACCTCTGGATCTCTTCCGGGGGCAGAAGACGCCAGTGGGCAGTTAAAGCAGAGTGGGAACATCGGACTGATATCAGAAGATAAACAAAAGGGGGAGGGAGCCACCAGAAGGGACCCATTGGAAAGTGATACCCCAATGCGAGAGTGCCCTGGGATTGGGGACCAGCATTGAATTGGAGTCTAGTTGGGGGCAAAGAGATCATGGGGGGAGATTGTGGGGATTGGGGCAGTTGTGGACAGGGTCTTGAGTCCCCGGACCCAGGGCAGCCACCCCTGGCGCTGAGCCAGAGAGAGTGCAGCAAAGAAGCCAGGTCTTGGTCCCTGGGCCACCAGCTTGCCTGAGATCATCTGGGTGGCGACTCCATGAGGGGCAGGGAGCCTGGCCAGTGAGCAGAACCACAGCCTTTTTGCACTCTCCCTGTACCATGCTACCAGAGTCTGTGTCACGCCCCTCACCCCTCCCTGAGAGAGGTGTGTGCAGGCGCCAGCCCCCGATCTCTCTCGGATCAGAGAGTCTGAGCACTCCCAGCCCAGGCCAGCGGGAAAATTTCAGTGCGCTATCGCTGCTTGGAACCTCTCTGACGTCTGAGCTGCGCAGACAGCCACCGCTATAGGCTAATGTGGTTTTGGGTACAAGCAGGAGTTCCTGTGTCCCCAGAGACCGTGACCAGGAATGTGCTCTGCCAGTGGCTGAGGGGGAATTTATGTGCTCTGGACTACCCAGAGGGGAACAGACTGAGGCTTCTCTCTGAGAGGGAGGTCTGGGGGCAGTTTGCTTTCCTCTAAATCTCCAAAACCCATCAGAAGCTGCCAAGGCCAGAGAAACAAAGGAACAAACAAACAAACAAAACCTCCAGAGAGCAAAAGCCTGAAAAACCAGTTTCCTCAGAGCCCACCCCCTTGATGGGGGCAGGAGGACATAACTCTAAATTCTCTAAAACCTAGGGTAACTGAGACAGAAAATAGAATTAGTGATCTGGAGGACAAACAGATAGAGAAAGGATCAGGAGGAAGCCTGGAACAAACAGCTTAGAAGCCATGAAAACAGAATTGGGAAATAAATGATGCCATGAAATGTTCCAACATCAGAATTATTGGAATCCCTGAGGGGGAGGAGAAAGAAAGAAGACTAGAAGATATAGTTGAACAAATTCTCCATGAAAATTTTCCCAATCTCACAAATGGAACCAGCGTTCGTGTACTAGAGGCAGAACTGTGTGCCCCCAAGATTTTAGAATCTAGAAAGACATCAAGACACCTGATAGAATGATGAATCATAATTGTAGACAGGACCTCTTGAAAGCAGCTAGGACAAAGAAGTTCCTTAGGTACAGAGGAAAGCCCATCAGAATAACGTCAGACCTGTCCACAGAAACCTGGCAAGCCAGAAAGGGCTGGCAAGATGTATTCAGGGCACTAAATGAGAAGAAGATGCAACCAAGAATAATTTGTCCAGCAAGACTGACATGCAAAATGGATGGAGAGATAAAGAGTTTCCAAGACGGGCAAGGTTTAAAAGAGTATGCGACCAAGAAGCCAACACTGCAGGAAATATTAAGTGTGTGTGGGGGGGGTTCTATAAAAGAGGAAAAATCCCAAGAATATCATTGAACAAAAATATATGGAGACAATCTATAGAAACAAAGACTTCACAGGTAACAAGATGTCAATAAAAACCTTTCTCAATAATCACTCTCAATGTGAATGGCCTAAATGCGCCCATAAAATAACACAGGATTGCAGATTGGATAAAACGACAGGACCCATCCATGTGTTGTCTATAAAAGACCCATTTCGAACCTAAGGATACACCCAGAGTGAAAGTGAAGGGATGGAGAAGCATTTTTCATGCCGATGGGCCTCAAAAGAAGGCCGGGGTAGCGATTCTCATATCAGATAAATTAGATTTTAAACTAAAGACTGTAGTCAGAGATACAGAAGAACACTACATATTCTTAAAGGGACTATCCACCAAGAAGATCTAACAATTGTAAATATTTATGCCCCCAATATGGGAGCAGCCAATTACATAAGAAAACTGTTAATCAAGAAAGAGTCATATTGATATGAATACATTAATAGTAGGAGATCTTAACACGCCATTCTCAGTAATAGACAGATCATCCAAGCAAAAAATCAGTAAAGAAACAAGAGCATTGAATGACACATTGGACCAGATGGAACTCATAGATATCTACAGAACGTTCCACCCTGAAACAAGAGAATACTCATTCTTCTCAAGTGCACATGGAAGCTTCTCCAGAATAGACCACATACTGGGTCACAAATCAGGGCTCAACCGATACCAAAAGATTAAGATTATTCACTGCAGGGACGCCTGAGTGGCTCAGTTGGTTAAGCAGCTGCCTTCGGCTCAGGTCATGATCCCAGCATCCTGGGATTGAGTCCCACATCGGGCTCCTTGCTGGGGAGAGAGCCTGCTTCTCCCTCTGCCTCTGCCTGCCTCTCTGTCTGCCTGTGCTCTCTCTCTCTCTCTAACAAATAAATAAATTTAAAAAAAAAGATTATTCACTGCATATTCTCAGATCACAATGCTTTGAAACTGGAGCTCAATCACAAGGAAAAGTTTGGAAGGAACTCAAACACCTGGAAGCTAAAGACCACCTTGCTTAAGAATGCTTGGATCAACCAGAAGATCAAGGAAGAACTTAAACAATTCATGGAAACCAATGAGAATGAAGACATTTCGGTGCAAAACCTATGGGATACAACAATGACAGTCCTAAGGGGGATATACATAGCCATCCAAGCCTCCCTCCAAAAAATTGAAAAATCTAGAATTCACCAGCTGTCTCTACACCTTAAACAACTGGGGAATCAACAACAAATTAAGCCAACTCCATGCACAAGAAGGGAAGTAATCAAGATTAGAGCAGAGATCAATGAGATAGAAACTAGAGATATAGTAGAATGCATCAATGAAACTAGAAGCTGGTTTTTTGAAAGAATCAATAAGATTGATAAGCCACTGGCCACACTAATCCAAAAGAAAAGAAAGAGGACCCAAATTAATAAAATTATGAATGAAAAGGGAGAGATCACGACTAACACCAAGGAAATAGAAGCAATCATCAGAAGTTATTATCAACAGTTGTATGCCAATAGGTTAAGCAACCTGATGCATTCCTGGAAAACGATAAACTTCCAAAATTAAACTAGGCCAACACCAAAGAAATACAAACAATCATAAGAGCATATTATGAGCAACTCTATGCCAATAAATTTGACAATCTGGAAGAAATGGATGCTTTCCTAGAGACATATCAACTGCCAAAACTGAACCAGGAAGAAATAGAAAACCTGAATAGGCCCATAACCAGTAAGGATATTGAAACAGTAATCAAAAATTTCCAAACAAACAAAAGCCCAGGGCCAGATGGCTTCCCAGGGGAATTCTACCAAACATTTAAAGAATTAATTCCTATTCTCCTGAAACTGTTCCAAAAAATAGAAATGGAAGGAAAACTTCCAAACTCATTTTATGAAGCCAGCATCACCTTGATCCCCAAACCAGACAAGGATCCCATCAAAAAAGAGAATTACAGACCAATATCCTTGATGAACACAGATGCGAAAATTCTCACCAAAATACTAGCCAATAGGATCCAACAGTACATTAAAAGGATTATTCACCACGACCAAGTGGGATTTATTCCAGGGCAGCAGGGTTGGTTCAACATCCGCAAATCAATCAATGTGATACAGTACATCAACAAAAGAAAGAACAAGAACCATATGATACTCTCAATAGATGCTGAAAAAGCATTTGATAAAGTGCAACATCCCTTCCTAATCAAAACTCTTCAAAGTGTAGGGATAGAAGGCATATACCTCAATATTATCAAAGCCATCTATGAAAAACCCACTGCAAGTATCATTCTCAATGGAGAAAAACTGAGAGCTTTTCCGCTAAGGTCAGGAACACGGCAGAGATGTCCGTTATCACCACTGCTATTCAACATAGTACTAGAAGTCCTAACCTCAGCAATCAGACAAAAAGAAATTAAAGGCATCCAAATCAGCAAAGAAGTCAAACTATCGCTCTTTGCAGATGATATGATACTATATGTGGAAAACCCAAAAGGCTCCACTCCAAAACTGCTAGAGCTTGTACAGGAATTCAGTAAAGTGTCAGGATATAAAATCAATGCACAGAAATCAGTTGCATTTCTTTACACCCACAACAAGACAGAAGAAAGAGAAATTAAGGAGTCAATCCCATTTACAATTACACCCAAAACCATAAGATACCTAGGAATAAACCTCACCAAAGAGGCAAAGAATCTATACTCAGAGAACTATAAAGTACTCATGAAAGAAATTGAGGAAGACACAAAGAAATGGAAAAATGTTCCATGCTCATGGATTGGAAGAATAAATATTGTGAAAATGTCTATGCTACCTAAAGCTATCTACACATTTAATGCAATGCCTATCAAAATCCCATCCAATTTTTTCAAAGAAATGGAACAAATAATCCTAAAATTTATATGGAACCAGAAAAGACCTCGAATAGCCAAAGGAATATTGAAAAAGAAAACCAAAGTTGGTGGCATCACAATTCCCGACTTCAAGCTCTACTACAAAGCTGTCATCATTAAGACAGTATGGTACTGGCACAAAAACAGACACATAGATCAATGGAACAGAATAGAGAGCCCAGAAATAGACCCTCAACTCTATGGTCAACTAATCTTCGACAAAGCAGGAAAGAATGTCCAATGGAAAAAAGACAGCCTCTTCAACAAATGGTGCTGGGAAAATTGGACAGCAATATGCAGAAAAATGAAATTGGACCATTTCCTTACACCACACACAAAAATAGATTCAAAATGGAGGAAGGACCTCAATGTGAGAAAGGAATCCATCAAAATCCTTGAGGAGAACACAGGCAGCAACCTCTTCGACCTCAGCCACAGCAACTTCTTCCTAGGAACATCGCCAAAGGCAAGGGAAGCAAGGGAAAAAAGTGAACTATTGGGACTTCATCAAGATCAAAAGCTTTTGCACAGCAAAGGAAATAGTTAACAAAACCAAAAGACAACTGACAGAATGGGAGAAGATATTTGCAAACGACATATCAGATAAAGGGCTAGTAACCAAAATCTATAAAGAGCTTAGCAAACTCAACACCCAAAGAACAAATAATCCAATCAAGAAATGGGCAGAGGACATGAACAGACATTTCTGCAAAGAAGACATCCAGATGGCCAACAGACACATGAAAAAGTGTTCCACACCACTGGGCATCAGGGAAATACAAATCAAAACCACGAGATACCACCTCACAACAGTCAGAATGGCTAAAATGAACAAGTCAGGAAATGACAGATGCTGGAGAAAGGGGAACCCTCCTACACTGTTGGTGGGAATGCAAGCTGGTGCAACCACTCTGGAAAACAGCATGGAGGTTCCTCAAAAAGTTGAAAATAGAGCTACCTTATGACCCAGCAATTGCACTACTGGGTTTTTATCCTAAAGATACAAACGTAGTGATCCAAAGGGGCACGTGTACCCGAATGTTTATAGCAGCAATGTCCACAATAGCCAAGTTATAGAAAGAACCTAGATGTCCATCAACAGATGAATGGATAAAGAAGAAGTGGTGTATATATACAATGGAATACTATACAGCCATCAAAAGAAATGAAATCTTACCATTTGTGACAACATGGATGGAACTGGAGCGTATTATGCTTAGCGAAATAAGTCAACTGGAGAAAGACAACTATTACATCATCTCCCTGATATGAGGAAGTGGAGATGCAACAGGGGTGGGGGCTAAGGGGGTAGGAAAAGAAAAAATGAAACAAGATGGGATTGGGAGGGAGACAAACCAAAAGAGACTCTTAATGTCATAAAACAAACTGATGGGGGTGGGGGGGAAGGGGGTTGGGAGAGGGTGGTGGAGTTACATTATATGTTTAAATTTAAAAAAAAAAAAAAGATTATCCACCATGACCAGGTGGGATTCATCCCTGGGTTGCAAGGATGGTTCAACATTTGCAAATCAATCAATGTGATAGAACAAATCAGTAATGGAAGAGAGAAGAACCACATGGTCCTCTCAATTGATGCAGGAAAAGCATTTGACAAAATTCAGCATCCATTCCTGATTAAAACGCTTCAAAGTATAGGGATAGAGGGAACATTCCTGAACTTCATAAAATCTATCTATGAAAAACCCACAGAAAATATCATCCTCAATGGGAAAAAGCTCATAGCCTTCCCGTTGAGGTCAGGAACACGACAAGGATGCTCACTCTCACCACTCTTGTTCAACATAGTATTAGAAGTCCTAGCAACAGCAATCAGACAACAAAGAGAAATAAAATGTATCCAAGTTAGCAATGAAGAAGTCAAATTCTCTCTCCTCACAGAGGACATGATACTTTATATGGAAAACCCCAAAGACTCCACCCGCAAACTACTAGAACTCATACAGCAATTCAGTAATGTGGCAGGATACAAAGTCAATGTACAGAAATCAGTTGCTTTCTTATACACTAACAATGAAAACACAGAAAGGCAAATTAGAGAATTGATTCCATTTACTATAGCACCAAGAACCCTAAGATACCTGGGAATAACCTAACCAAAGAGGTAAAGGATCTGTACTCGAGGAACTACAGAACACTCATGAAAGAAATCAAAGAAGACACAAAAAGATGGAAGACCATTCCATGCTCTTGGATCAGAAGAATAAACATTGTTAAAATGTCTATACTGCCTAGAGCAATCTATACTTTTAATGCCATTCTGATCAAAAGTCCACCGGTATTTTTCAAAGAGCTGGAGCAAATAATCCTAAAATTTGTATGGAAACAGAAGAGATCCCAAATTGCTAAGGAAGTGTTGAAAAAGAAAAAACTGGCGGCATCACGTTACCTGATTTCAAGCTTTACTACAAAGCTGTGATCACCAAGACAGTATGGTACTGGCATTAAAACAGACACATAGACCAGTGGAACAGAGTAGAGAGCCCAGATATGGACTCTCAACTCTATTTGACTCTATAGTCAAATAATCTTCAACAAGGCAGGAAAAAATATACAGTGGAAAAACGACAGTCTCTTCAATAAATGGTGCTGGGAAAATTGGACAGCTATATGTAAAAGAATGAAACTCAACCATTCTATTACACCGTACACAAAGATAAACTCGAAATGGATAAAAGACCTCAACGTGAGACAGGAATCCATCAGAATCCTAGAGGAGAACATGGGCAGTAACCTCTTCGATATCAGCCACAGCAACTTCTTTCAAGTTATGTCTCCAAAGGCAAAGGAAACAAAAGCGAAAATGAACTTTTGGGACTTGATCAAGATCAAAAGCTTCTG
>RCUC01051835.1:0-10891 GCA_003697995.1 Taxidea taxus jeffersonii | reverse complement strand
ATTTCTGTATGTTTCTTTGAATAACAAAGAAGCATTCTTATCTCTTGAACCTGGGTCTGTATGTCCCCTGGCTGGTCCATTCAAGCCTGGGAATGATATGACCCCTATGTTCATTCTTCTATTTGAACTAGCAAGATGGATGCTGGCTTCAAAAAGAAGTGAGTAATGTGTAAATTGGCATCTCCTGAATTAAAAGAAGGCTCAACAGAAGGTTTGTCTAGAGAAACTTCCCTGTTGCACACATAGAATTCCAAAGGGATTAAGAGCCATTTTCCTTTTTTGGCCTTAGTATAATCCATCTGGAAGAAAGAGATTTCAGTTTAGAAATCCCTACAACTCCACTCCATCCTTTGTCTTCTTACAGATGGAGGAATGAAGGTCAACAAAGCTAACTGATTACCTCCAAGGTCACACCAGTGTGAAGACCCCCTCCCCAGCCACATAGGGTTAAAGCAAATAGCTAGGGACCATAATATCCAAAGACTCAAAGTGGTATCTGTTATTTCAAATTCATTAGCTTCCCCTTTCAAAATTAATATCTCAAAATTGCATTTGTCTCATGTAAGAAGTAAAGCATCTCCTTTCCTATTTCCCAAAATAAAAGCCACATGTGAAAGCTTTTTTTTTTTTTTGCGTATCTCAGAACAGCATGTCAGAAAAATCAATATTAACTAGAATGAATGATTGCGACGACGTGGTTTTATGCTTTTTGAAATAGTATTGTTAATCCTCACAATGGGTTTTCAAATTTCACACATAAGGATCCAAGGTTTGAAAAGGTTAGACAGTCACTCACATGGCTAGTAAGTAGTGGAATCAGATCATCTGACTCCTAATGTCACCGTTGGCCCTGTGTAGACTTGAATTCCAGCTTTGCGTTGGTAGCTCTGTGACCTTGAGCAAGTGGCATAATCCCTTTGTGCCTCAGTTTCCCCATCTGGAAGGGAGGGCCAGTTGCCCACAGTAGTAAATGACTTGACAGCACACCCTTCCCTGGCTTCCTTCCCTTCCCTATCTCATTCTCCCTCTCTATCAGTGCTCCCTGGGGTCACTTTCTAGATAAACAACTTGCATTTGAGCCTTTTCCTCAGGGTGTGCTTCTGGAGAACCCAAAATTAAGACAATGATTTCTTAAAAACTTAACAATTCTTTGCCCTTTCAACTTTCAGCATCAAGTACCCAGATCCTTATAACTGTACAATCAGCCTATATCCAGGATCTTACTGGACTCATACAACAGATGGAATGATGGTTATTGGCCCATTTTAGGGATGAAAAAACAAGGGCTTAGAAAAATAATGAGGCCAAAGCCACATGGATGATGGGGACAGAGCTGAACAGCAGTCTCAGACATTCTGACTCAAGTTGAAAGGGGTCTCAAAGGACTGGCTGCAGTACACATTAATCCATCCTTTATTCAGCACATAACTCCATCAACTGCTCCTAGCAAGAGCATGTGGGAAGTGAAAATAACCAAGGCATCCTTTCTTCAGTGGTGTAACTCACAAGAAGAAGAGTGCTATTTTTGGTATTAAACTTACTCAGAAGAACAGCTTTAGGGGTCAGTCTTAGTAAATTAAAACACAAAAATCCATGAGACTCTAAAAGCCTTGAAAAATGTTAATTTCTACCCTACCTGTCCTTAGTCAGACAGCAACGCTAGCACAACTTCCTATAAATCTCTTTTAAAATCGTTTGC
Organism: Taxidea taxus jeffersonii; assembly: GCA_003697995.1. Classification (NCBI taxonomy): domain Eukaryota; kingdom Metazoa; phylum Chordata; class Mammalia; order Carnivora; family Mustelidae; genus Taxidea; species Taxidea taxus. The sequence continues at coordinate 9,192 of RCUC01051835.1, read as the reverse complement.
CTTTGTCTTCCCATCGTTATGTTATATAGCATATGCAAAGTACCTTTTCTTGAGCCCTTTATCAACCTCAAGTTCATTTTCAAACACTTACTATCATGAATGCTTGCTTCCAGTCAGTTCAGTTCTTAGTTCCTTTTCTGAGTTTGCCCAAAACAATGACGTTCATGATGACATGGTAGGAGTTCCAGGGTTCTCGCTATATAGCATGTTTCTTAGTCACCTACTTGATCATTATTCCTAAAGAAACTAGGCTCCAGATCGTCTCAAACACCTGAATAATGATAGCAGAACTGATCTCAAATCTCAGAGAAGCACATTATCTCATTTTCTAGATCTTATTGGCACATTTCTCAATAGGCAACTGAGACTTGAATAGGTGTCATCACTTGCCCAAGACCTCAAAATGACCAGTCCAGAGAAAGACACACCTATGTCCACTGCCAGTTTCTAGCACCACTACACAACACTGTCTTTCACATCATAGAACCAAAACAAACCCCAGAGGAGCTCTTGGCACGAGCACTTTTTGCCAACTCGTGCAAATAATTTAGGATGCCTGGAAAAATCCCACAACTGATGTACCTCAGGATTGGTTTGTCAGTTATGCAAAGGGGACTGACATTTTCTTTAAAGGGCCATGCTTGCCACTTGGCCAATTCTTTTTTTTTTTTTGTCTTTTCCTTCTTAAATAAATTCTATGCCCAAAGTTGGGTTTGAACTCCCAAACCCCGAGATTAATCACCTGCTCTACTGACTGAGCCAACCAGGTGCCCCACCACTGACAAGTTCTTAGCAAGACCACTGATTTAAGTGCCTACAGACTGAAAACTAAAGTACTCTGCATGGTGGCCTGAGAAAATGACAGAAAGCCTGAAAAAATCAGGTCCTGAACAGAGGGGTTTTTTGTTGTTGTTGTTGTTAGGTGTAATTAATCTTTACACCAATCAGACAACTCAGACCTTGCACCCATTCATCACTTAGGGCTCAGAAATGGATGGCTAAAAATGCCTGAATCTACTTAGTTGGTTGATGTAGGATTACAGATAAGAACTAGTCAAGATTAACCTTGCTCTTGGAAACTTACTTTTTTCTACATTATATATCACATGATAAGAAAAATTAATGAGATAATTATAGCTATGACCATGGAAATTATCAGATTATTTGGAAGCAAGAAATAATTTGTTATGGTATCACATTCTTGGTGAATGGGTTGTTTGGAGAGAGTGTACTTATTTTTCCAAGGAGAAAAATGTTTTCATGGAAAATAAAATAGTGCTCCCTTCCACAGAAACAAAAGATTTCAGTGAGGAAATGCTAGCAATGTTCAACTAATCTCTTTAAGGACACATTCCGAGGGTGCCTGGGTGGCTCAGTCAGTTAAGCCTCTGACTCTTGATTTTAGCACAGATCATGATGACAGGGTCATGGGATCGAGCCCTGAGTTGTGCTCAGTGCTGGGCATGGATCCTGCTTACTATTCTCTCTCTCCCTTTCTGTCTGTCCCTGCCCATTTGCCCATCCCTCCCCCCACCCCAAATTGTTGGGCATGCTCACTCTCTCAAAAAAAAAAAAAAAGGACACATTCTCACATTCTGTCTTCTCTGTCTGTGAAGGCAAACAAAATATGAAGCAGGTTATAGGTTCCTAAGCTGCTCTTGACATGCATAAAATGTGTGTGGTTTTATAGGGTGACAGCCAGAGAAAGGGAGGAGAAAAGCAAGGAGAATGGGTATGTGCAACCATGAACCAAATACTAAGAAACAGAGAAGAAACAGCAACTGGATCCTTGGCAAGTTTCTCTCTTTCTAGGGAGCGGGGCCCTTCTGCTTCTTTATGTTGCTGAAAGTCAGGCACTGTTTGGCCTAGCTTCACAGAACAGGAAGTTTTGGGTGTGGCTCAAGTATGTAGTTCAGCATCACTGAGGTGCAAGAAAAAAATAGATTCAGTTTGATTCAAAGAGAAAAACTATTGTTTGTAATCCAAGTTCAGTCCACTGAGCTCAGCCAAATGACTCCCAGAACCACATTTTGTGCTCTTCCAAGAGCCCCACCCTTGTTATAACTCACCTATGAGTCACTGGCTGCCTGGTGTGTTAAAGAAATACCACAGTGCACACCTCACCTAGTGTCCAAGCACACCTCTACTGTTGGCTTATTCCCATATAGTTTAAGAGATTCCTTTTGATTTGGGATTGTAAATTCAAAATTTCAGAATCACCAGAATAAGTTTGCTTCATTAGATCTTCTTCCAGGGTGGATATAGGAAAGACTTTGAAATTACTAACCAGATGACCACAGATCACTGTGAATCATTGAATGTGGGTATTCCCAAAGATCTTTTCTTCACCCAGCTTCCAAGGGCCCTCTGAAAACACATATCTGATTACATTCTTAAACTACAGATTTCTCTCAGACTCATCAGTGGCGACCTTGTTAGGATCAAGGCTGAAATCCTAAACTTAGTTTGTGAGCTCAGCATAACCTCCCTGAGCTATTCACTCATTCATTCATTCATCAAATATTTATTGGATAGCTACTATGTATCAGACGTCATTCTAGGCACTGATGTAGTAGCAATGGACAGAGTGGATGGACTCCCCCAATCTAGAAATGACCCTTGACCATGTCTGCCCCTTCACTGTCCATGCCTACCAAACACTGTGCCCTCTCCCTGCTTCCCATAGTTCCTCAGGCTCTTCCTTCTGCTGATAATATTGTGCCTGGTAAACTCCTACTGATTATTCAGATCTCATTTTAAACACTGTCTTCTTTAGGAAGGTCTTTCTCTTTTCCTAAACTAGGTCAGATCCCAAATCTGTTCATCCCATAACATTCTTATTTATTCATCATTTCCCTTTTTGTAAGTATTTGTTATGCATCTGTATTTCCATCTAGACCAGGGGTTGGCAAAATTTTTCTCTAAACAATCAGATAATGATCTTTTTTCAGCTCTGGGGGCCATATGGCCTCTGTCACAACCATTCAATTCCGCCATTATAGCATAAAAGCAGTCATAGACAATACATAAACAAATGTGTGTAGCTGTAGTCCAATAAAGCTTTATTTATAAAAGCAAGTAGTGGGTCCTATCTGGTCTACAGGCTACAATTAGCTGACCTCTGAACAATAGAATTTCCTGTGATAATGCAGATGTTGTAGAACTGCTCCCTTTCTTAAGGTAGTCACCAGCCACACGTGGTTATCAAGCCCTTGTAATGTGGTTAGTGGAACTGACGATCTAAGTCTCTGATTTAATTGTAACTCTTTAGCCTTCAATGTAAATAGCCACATGTGGCTGGTGATTATTTTATTGGATAGGACACACACAGACCATGAGGTCAGAGGCTGGGACCCCCTTGGTCACCACCATGTCACTTGGACCTAGCACAGCAGCTGGCACAGGGTAGGTACTCAATATTTACTTGCTGAATGAATGAATGAATGAATGAATGAATGAGTGAACAAATGTATAAGGATGGGATGACTTAGCAAACTTCCTGTTTGCTTTTCACCACTGCTATATACTTGATGAGATGTTGCCACTGAATGCTTCTTATTCTCTCATCCTGAAATGTTATATTTTTGTATGCATGTTTTATCTCCCCATTAGCCCATGAGCTCTATAAATATGGGGCTATAAGAGAGACTCCCTGGATGATTCTCCCAGTGCCCAGTACAGGAATATCCCCATGGTAGCCAGCCTTCTCACAGAGTTACCCGTACTTACCTGGAAAGGGAAAAGATTCAGCCCTATAGATATTTTATTTCTGAAATATGTTTTAGTCTGTCCCAAAAGTCTAAATTCAAGCTTTTCTGCTTCAATATTGCTGTTGTAAAATTGAGAAATTCAACTTTGCCCTGACCTATCTGCCTTCCCCAAGCAACCTTAGGGAAGTTGCTTAATGCCCTATGCCTCTCTTATTAAGCAAAGATAATTCTAATACTATTACAGTTTCCCACCACCTACCTCTTAAGAATATCCTGTAAATAAATAAGAACATGGTCATATACCTTCAAACACCTCAGAGAGAGACACTCTTCTTACACGGCACATTATAACTGATCAACAAGATAATAGATGGTAGTGCTTCTCAGTGATATTTAATTACTGGTACATTGTTTTCTTTGATTTATCAGGGTAACTCAGTAAAAGCTCTGTGTTCCTCAAGTAAGCCAGCTGGTTGTAAATAATATCAGAAGAATACAATCATTGGAGGGTGGCGAAGGACAGCCATTTTGTTTGAATTATATCAAACTGACTTTAGAGCCTACCCTCCAGCTGTCATCCCAGGTAAGATCTGAGGATCCTTCAAATCTTTATGCCCTATATCCATCCTCCTGCAGTTCTGATAAAGAGGCATCCCAATGAAGGCATACCTTTCCTTCACTGCTATCTGAAACAGAAAGTCTAGCTTACCTTGCCACAGAAGGCTCATTCAGTACCTGTGCACTCCATACATCTCATCTCCAAGCAGGTAATACATAAGGTCCAGCCAGAGGCCCAAGCAAAGTTCTGTTTCCACCCAGCAACAAGTGCCCATGCTGGTCTTCCTGTCTTAGAAGGCCTTCCTCATCTCTCCCAACCTTTCCAAGCGTGGCTGTCTCCCTCTCATTTACTTATTCCTACAACAGATATTCATTGGGCATTCTGCTAGGGACTCTCTACATCTCTCCAAGCCATCCTGCCCTTTATTTTGAATCCTTCATTTCCCACTCTGGGTGTGTCCTGTGGAAGCCTATGGCTTTCTTCATGGGCTCCCCTGACCTGTTGGCTACATGTTCAGATGGTGAAGAGGAAAGCCAAGATTATGGGAAACAAACTTAACCTCAGAAGAACTGAACTTGTTCATCAATAAGAAAAGAAAAAAAAAAAAAGATTGAAGTAGCTAATATATAAGGATCTTATCCCCTGAAACAAGAGTTCTGCCATCTTTAATGTGTGGCTTTCAAGGTCACCTTGGCTACCAGCATTTAGAGGGCAACAGTGGAAAGAGAGAAAGAAGTGGATCACAGGAGAGGCTTTTTTATGGGCCAGGCATGAAAGCTGCACATTTCCCTTCTGCCCATTTCATGTTGGTCCACAGGTAGTCACATGGCCACATCTGCCTGCAAGGGAGGAGGGAAAAGCAGCCCAGCTGGGAGGAAGAGGAAAGAGAACTGGGTTTGGTGATTAGCCAGTCTTCACCACACTGGACAAACAACAGGGTTAAAATATTTGAAATATTTGAAAGGCCTGAGTGCAAGATAATGAAAGCTATTATTTTGCAAGAGAGCCTTTATTTTCTGTCCTTTTATTAAATGCCTTGTCTTCTAAAAATATTATCATAACACATCATGGTGAGTATAATGATGGTGTTACGCCATGAGACGATCAAGCCTGGATCTTCTTATGAAGTGAAGCAGCCAGAGCTGGTCTTAAACAGGGGCTATTAGGCAGGCAAAGGGTGTGTGTGTATGTTGTGTGGAAAAGAGGGTGGGTGACAGCAGAAGACAGTTTGGGAAAGGAGTAGAAACTGAAGAAATTACAGGAAAGTGGCAGCATGAGAAAAGTTGTGAAGGAGATAAAATCAGGGTGTGAATGAAAGTTTAATGTTACTTAAGCAACAAATGTAAGGCAGGAAATGGGAGGTCTTGAGGCAGGTCATGTCTATGCTAAGAAACTTAGCTTTATGTTGAAAACCAGCATTTCTCCAAGAGAGTCTTTTGTCATGGCCTAGGTAGATATATATGAAAGGTGAAAAAATACATTTGATACATGTGCTGGATTTCCCAAAGTTAAAAGGCAAAAGATTTATACGATCTGAAGAGAAACCAGAGTATTGGATTTCCCAAAGTTAAATGGTGTTTCACTCTTATTATTTTAATAGCATTCAGTAAGCTGATTCAATGAGCAGGTATTTATTCAACACCTACCATGGGAAGCTGTGTGCTAGCAATAGGGAGTAACAGTGAAGAACAAGAAAGATGGCTCCTATATTCTACCTTCTGTGCACTGCAAATACCCAAGAGACAGAGAAGTATATAGCCTTTCCAAAAACACTTTCTGTTAGCGGCCTTCTCTAGGTAGTGCTTTGGAAATGCTGTGATAAATGGATTTTAAAGCTAAAGTTACTTAAGGGGCTGCAGATCTGAAGAGTCAGGATGGAATAAGGAAAGCATCCAGGAGGTGAGAGGGTCATTGCAGTAGCCCTGGAGATGGGTTGATGGGCATCTCCTCTGATGCTTCCAGTTCTAAGTTGGGGATCTTTCTCTCCATCCATTCCTACTGCCCTTATCCTTCCTGCCCACATCTCCCAAACCCTTAGTCAACTGCATTTTCATTCATGAAGCCTCCCCTACCTTTTCCAGCCAGGGTTAGATACAACCTTCTCCCAGTTCCCACAGAACGCTCAACATCTCTCTCTGGTCATAGCTGTCAGCCTGTAGTCTGTGGGCACATCCTGGCAGATGCTCCTGCAGAGCATTTGGTAATATGGACACAGTAAGGCTTGGCTTAGTGTCGAAATAGAAAAAAACAATAATAACTAAATATTTCAGGCATACTTGAGGCTGGAGTTTGAAGACTGTGTGAAAATAAATAAATAACTTTTAACCTAAGTTGTCACATGTTCATGTATCTCAGTGGCCTGAACAATTTGAGTTGGCTGAGCAAATGTTTCTTTTACACCAGCTATCCTCCTGGAATACCCTAGAGAAGAGGTTTCCACTTGGCTTTTATCCTGGAGAACACTTAATGCTAGGGTTTGCCAGTAGTCAATGATTAATTATACCAGGTGACTGTAGAAGTCCAAAATAAAATTCGTAAGGTGCTTATGCCCAAATTAAACATGACTGTAAACATATAGAATTAAATGATCCACTCTGGGCAGAAGTGTCTCACCTATTTGTGACAGGATGATAGGACTTAGACTAAACTGAGACATAAGAGTTTTATAAAGCATCTCTAAACATTTATATCTACCAAACACATGATCTACGGTTGTGGTTAAAGTACTCATTTGTTAATAACCCCAGACAACTTGCAGGCCTGAAGTACCTTCCAAATAAGGTAGAATTGTGTATACTCATCATTCTTATATCATTCCACTTTTATGAGTTTTCAGGCTGTATCATTTGTATATAATTGGTATTTCAAAGTGTTTTAGAAGAGAAATAAGTGGCAATGTGGGAATCAATAAGACAAATATTTTAGAGTAAAAGTAAGAATTCTACTGAAGAAAGAGCTACTTTGAATTTTACTACCTTAGGGATGATAATTTAAAAAAAAAGAAAAAAATATATATACTAGACACACACACACACACACACACACGCAATAAATAAATGTTTCCTCCTTTGCTGTATGTCCTTAAGACAATTTCCAGCTACATGGCTGTATTTTTATAATTTTTACCAGTTATGCTTGTTTTACTGCTGAAATGGTCCATGGAAGGTCTTCATTGCACCATTGTGGAAACAATATCCCCTCCCGTAGATTTTTAATCAACTCCCACATTTGAGTACAGCCTAATCACTGGAATAAGTCTCTCTTTCTCTCTTTTTTTAAAATTTATTTATTTGACAGACAGAGATCACAAGTAGGCAGAGAGGCAGGCAAAGAGAGGGGGGCGGGGAAGCAGGCTTCCCGCTGAGCAGGGAGCCCGATGTGGGGCTCAATTCCAGGATCCCGAGACCATGACCTGAGCCAAAGGCAGAGGCTTTAACCCACTGAGCCACCCAGGTGCCCCTGGAATAAGTCTCTTATTCGATATCATTCAGAGTGGTTCTGTTTCTCTGCTCAAAACCTAGCAACTCCAATGTAGGTAGACACTCATTCTCAAAATGCCAGTATCCTCAGAAGTTTGTGTTCTACCCAGAAAACTTCAGAGGAGGTTTACCCCACTCTCATAATGTGGAAAATTCTGCATATATCCCACTTCAGAAAGGAAGATGGCCGTCTCCTTATCCCCAGTACTCTAACTTCCCTTCAGCATTTTGTCATCCTGGAGACAATCTTATTCCTAGACTTCCTACCCTCATAGTGACCAAAACCTGACAGTCTCTTCATTCTCATCTTTCTCTTCTTTCCATGGACCAACCCAGCAGTATAATGAAATGTGCCATGTTCCATGGGCTGCCTTGGTCTGAAAATAAAACCTTACTTGTGAGTGGGTGGTTAATCTACAGAATTAACTTGATTCCAGATTTGCTCATCCCTTTTTATCCCACTCTAAGGACTACAGCAGAGCAAAGGCCTGCAGCCTGTTTGGGATTTGTTTCTTTGTTTGTTTATTTGTTTGTTTTTCAAAATTCTGAGGGGAAAAATTCTACTGAGATTGTCCATATCCTTCTGGTCAAGATAGTCACATGTGCTCTCCCTCTCACCCCCTCAGGGGCACTGTTCTGGGAATTATATCATCTCTTCCTTTTATCTCCGGTTGTCCTAAATCCGTTGGGTACTTTCCTCAGTTCCTCAATATGATATTTCTTTATTCACAAAGAAGCAGCTCCCTTCATATTAGTACCTAAAGCCACCACCTCCTGCTTGTCCCATCCTTCACCACCACACTTCTTCAGTGAGTAGTCACCATTCCAAGGTCTGTTGCCTCTACATCCCCTTTCTCCTTAAGTCCTGCTGCCCATAAAACCACTCAGGAAACAGTATACAACAGATACTTCCTTGATCTTGTACCTAACCAATCACAAAAGTTCATCAAATCCTTCTTCATGAGGCTCTCGAAGTCCCTTCCTGGAATCTGACAAATTGAGGAAAGAAGGAAACCAATGGTATGTCCCCATGATGTGAAAGGAGCCAGGAGATGGTTCCTAACTGGGTTAGAAGGTCACTTGGAATGCAGAACACAGAAGTAATCCAAAGGTTAAGCACAGAACAGAGCTAAGGATCAGAGCCAAAGCTGGCATCAGAATACTGAGATTAGCTCTCCATCTGACCTACAGGATAGGCAGGAGGACATAGTGAGAAGGAGGTCAAGAAGTCAGGAACCAGGCACCTGGTCTGTTTTGTTCATCTTTGAATCTCCAGAACCTTCCCCATAGCTCACAATAGGCACACATTGCATTTCCTATAATCCCAAATACAAGGCAATGGTTATAACCTCTCATTCAAGACCTCATATTAAACAATGCTCTCTCACCGTCATTACTTGAGACACCAGGTAATGTTTGGGGAAGTCATATGAGACAAGAGCAA